>LUCH01000828.1:52095-105322 GCA_013368495.1 Paragonimus heterotremus | reverse complement strand
ATTTTTTGGACTAAATCTGTGGAACAGACGAATTATTTTCCTTTCTTATTTGTGAATCCAACATTGTAACTTGTAACTTGTGACTAGTTTCCTTCTGTTAACGTCTTTATTTCCAACAAGTTTCATGTTTGTCTTGTTTTATATTTGAAACACTGGGTTCCCTTTAACCACTTCATCAGAGCAGAAAGAAGACATATATTGTGAAATGTTAACATTTCATTTACTCTCATCAGCCGCGAACGTAAAACATGCAAGTTAAATATATCTGTATGATGTATTTAATTTGCATGTTTTACGTGTGCGACTGATGAGAGTAAGTGAAATGTTAACATATCGCAATATATGTCCTCTTTCTGCTCTAATGTGAAGTATTTTATGTTAACGAAGGAGGCTCAGGCTTAACAATGAATAGACCAATTTTTTCCGTGACTTGTTTCAAAATCAACAAGCTGTAAAATACACGAAGTGCTCGCTGACGTTTGACATTACAAACATATAGCAGAGTGCGCATAATCGGCTAGACCTGAACCTGATGTTGACTGAATGTAACGTCACACGGTCACGGTCGAATTGTTGTTTACCGTTGAGTTGGTCAGGGATATTGCACGGACTGAACAAGCTTGTTGTGTGAGCACAAGCTAGTGTTGTGTAACAGGAGTGCAACTGATTCGGTCATGTGTCCAGTAGACGGCTCGGACTGTTTTGATGGCATCTGTGCTATGGTTGTAATGGAGACAGTGTGCGAAAATGGCGCTAGTGACTAGCTTTTGGCAACCGGTTCTAAGACAGGCTGTGCAGTGCTGCTTGATTTTCTCCCGACAGGCACATATTCGTAGAAGCAACATATTCTCTTGTACGACTGCTTCATGGGAACGAATACACGAGCACTGTTTGTTCTGGAGCTGGTAGTTTATCATTCAGGTCCAATGTTATTATCGGTATCGATAAACTATCAGCTCGTGATCCATCTTTTCCACACACAGTCTCGCTACCACCTCACCGAAGGCCAGTGCAACCACGAGTCAAGGAGAACGACGCCGGGTTATTGCTCTACAAGAAGGTCTTCTCCGTCTCACTGGCTTGCTCGAAAAAGGAGACTTTTCAGTCCTTACGCAAACTCTTCATGTGTTTGCACTTCAGTTTACGGCGGTCATTAGCCGTATGTAGGGTTAAGAAGGTATCAGTCTATGTTTGCTTATAAGCTCAGCTGAATGAGCAGAATTCCTCATCCCTCTTATATCCGCTGTTTCTTTCGGAATAGACTTCTTCACGGAAGACTCACATAACTGCTGAAACTTTTGCTCAATGCTCGTTTTGGTTCACCTCAATGTTGTAACTCGGACAGTATGGCTGTCAGTGTTGTTTGATAGTTGTTTCATTTGCTCTCGTCAACCAACTTCCAACTGAGCAATTTATGCTTGCGAGTGGACTGTCTCTGGTTGCATGACTGAACAAAGCTGACAACATAATAGCATGATCTGAGTCAAGATATTCACTTTACATTGAATAGCAATAATCAATGGAATGGAGCCATCGATAGCTGACAGCGATATGATCGACTTGCGTCCACGTTTGATTTCTACAGTATGGTCTCCACTTGATGCATCGTCGTTGTTTGTTTAGAAATGCGCTTCTCAAGTTATAGGATTCACAGGATCAGCATACGTGTAACAGCTGTTCGCCAATGTCAGTGCGTTGCGCAAAGACGTCGAACATACCAGTCGGCCGCTTCCTCTCTGAAGTGAGACTACCGAAACGTGCGTTCATATCACCTGCAAGTACAACGGTGTTCAAATGTTTAGCTTGCTTCGGAATAGCAAAAATATCTTTATAAAAGGTGTTATTGACAGCATCCGAGCTACTGTCTACTGGAGTACATGGAGACGTCAAATAAACGTCTTTCTCTTCTGTGCTTACAGACTTCGACTGTAGCGCAGTAGCTGACGACACATAAATGACTGTTCACTAGGATCCGGACGAGCAAGTTCTGCTCTACTTAGAGCACCGTACAATCCTTATGTCAGCCTGACTGTGAGATTCGTCTTCTTCGTCACCGAAGACTGCAAAATAACTGCCGATCCATAACATTATCTGAGACCGAATTCAAATGAAGGAAAATGTTGCCATCGTATTAGTGCCTTTGGGAGGCACAGCACACATCCACTTCTGAACACGACTGAGTGCTCTTTAGAGTAGCTAGCTGGCCTATTAGTAGAAGTGATCACATCTACCAAGTGTTGTGGTTTGAAGAGAAGTTAGTAGATAAGAAAGAAGTTGAAACTGAATGGACTGGTCTGTCAGAACAACAATAACTTCTGATACTTCGTTTATGTCGCCGAAGAGTTTGACTTGCAGGGGCTCCACCTGGAGCCAATGACTCAACAATCTGACTCATCTAGCAGTAAGAGTTTTGCCTATCCTGGAAAGCCAGTGAATAAAACACTAATGTCTAATTCTGAGCACTGCTGCGCACAGTAGATGTGTTCGAAGCCACATCCGACTTTTGGATGATGTCAGATTTTTTTCAACCGCATTAGTTAATGGTCGTACGGTTTTGATGAGCTGCGCCATGGGGATACTTTTTTGTGAGTATCTTTTATAATTCATTCTCTCCTCAATCAGTAGACAGTAGTGCCGCGACTATAAAACTGGTTTTGATGTGTTTTGCTTTGTTTTCATAGGATTGTGTTTTACTATATAGGAACACCTACATTGTCAACAGTGTGAGATATAACCCTATGACTGCAACTGATTTTCGTCTGACTGCTCCCTTTTGTCTTGTTTGAAAAGGTTGCAGCTGGAAGGATCGATGTCCTAGACAGCATGGTCCTCCGGATCGATGCAGTGTATAAAGGTGGCGGAATCAATGCAAGTAATGAGCTCAATATGTCGTAACATTGTGGTTTGTTGGCAAGTGAACTAGGATATTCATGTAAACTGGAATACATAGATGGATTGTGCTCATCTGGACTTTCAGAATTTTAGCAGCTCACAAGCTGATCTTTGGTTTCTCTGACGGTTTACTCAGCAAATTTAATTACGAACTATCAAAAATGTACAGGCACTAACCTCGTTAATTTACTACACTGAGTGTGACCTGTGTCTGCATCATATCCTGAGTTTGGGGGGACACTGTGAACAATGTATCGGAGTACGTATGGAGTGTACTATTATTCATGCTGATGCGTAGCGATATGGTGCAAACGCATGGGTCCACCTATAACCTCTGAAACGTGAAGTGGTGTGGCTTCTCAGGCGCCATGAAATTGTACTTGAAATCTCGAGACAGTGGCTTCTTGAAGATTTTGGGATACTGTTGCAGTGAATCATGATGAAAATCTGCGTCAGTTCACCAGCGTGGTCTGGATTGTCTAGAGTGTAGCTGGCTTACTTTAGCCAACTTGTTCAAACTAGTCATACAATCGGCAGTCTGATGTCTCCTGCCAGCTATTAGACAACTAGCTATTTGTTCAGCCAACACAGGTCAATCATTTTCTTAGACAGATTGCGTAAAATAGTCACATCTATGAATATCAGGCAAACAAAATGTCTTTTGAATCAAGCTGTTAATAAGACACGCTCACTTCTACCAGACATTTTAACAAACCTCGTATTACTTCAGATTTGCTTCCGAATTATAGTTAAATTACTTGCAACATTTTCTAGACGTGAACAGTTGGAAGTTAACAGTATGAAGAGGGGATAACAACCAATAACGAAGTAGTGATATGTTTTTATGAATGCTCCACCTAAAAACCGACAAGTTGAACGAACAGCTGTTTTGTTACCGTAAGACAGTTAACCGCACCGCTTTCAGTTCAGATCGTGGGGTTAAGAAATTCGGATGTTGCTGTCGCTAGTCTATTCCACATGAGTGATTCTGTTTGAGAATGATGTTTGTTCCAGTAAGAAAAGTACGCTAAAGTAGGTCAAGTTGAAGATAGGTTAAGTATTTGTTTGAGTAGGGTGTTTGCTAACAGCACAAAGGATGACGCCCGTGTGACACTGGTAAACACTGCGTTGATTTAGACAGTGAGAAGATGCAAACCATGTGATGTTCTCCATGAGTACCGTTTCGTAGATTCTGAGCACACGTGAATATGTAGCTAATTTTAAACCAGCCTAAATGCCAGAAGACAACAGTCCTGGTTTACAGGATTGAACAGACGGACACAAAAGCTGAAAATCAAATTTATGTGAGTGCCGAATACCAAGGTGGCCGCGGTGTTAACACAGATTGTTTCTGAACACACAAGGGAGGGGAGACTGTGACGTTTGATAACTAAAGCCTCAGCGAATTGGAGTATGCTTTTTCGGTTGCTACAAAAAATCACCGAGAACGCGTCAGAAACTGCGACTCTGTGCATGTTTGGATTATGTGCTTTGCAAATAACGTAACCGAGTGCCGTCCATCGGCAAGTATAGAGACGTCTGATGTTTCTAGCTAGGTTCCCAACCATCTGAGAACATGCTGTCTAATACGAGCAGCTGATTGTCGGTCCGTTCGTACTCCGCTCGTACTGCAGCTACGAGAATATTTGTATAAATATTGAGTGTTACAGATGTAGATTGTTTGTTCGTAGCTGAGGAAACTCCTCGGCTGCGAAACTATCTGTGTTGACATTTCGGCTAACCTGACTGTCGGCGTTCCCACAATTTTTATTCCCAGCTTTTGTGTCCGTCTGTTTATTACTGAAACCCACGACTTCCACTTCGTGGAATTCTGACTCGTTTGAAATAAGTTACACCTCCGCGTGTGGTCAGAATGTACGAACTGTTACTCACGGAGAACAACACATGGTTTGAGTCTTCTCACTGTTTTATCTGAATTCACCAACAAACTGAACTGTTTCAGGACATTGCATTTGTAGGTAAACTCTCTCAGTTGGTTTTGTGCAGGCTTTACCAAGGAGATGGCTGTAAACAATGATCCCAGTGAAAATCCAATCCGTCTACGAAAAAATTTCGTTGTTGAATTTAGACCGCATGGTCTGGGTACAGAATACTGTAAGTAGCTCACAACCGTTAGGGAGTTACGGACGTCTGATTTATTGGCCACCATATAGCTACAAACATGATGTGTGATTTCTTTTAATGAAACATCTGTAAACAAAGACGATAGGTGAAAACAAGGGATGTTTTGTCGAGTTGAATTAAACCAACTAATTATACTAACAAACTCAAATGAGTCCCGTAGTCTGTACACTGAGAAAGTATGCCTGACGGGCTCAAAGACGTGTGATGACCATTTAGCAAACTTGTGGTGTAGTGAGTTGCGCATTTTCAGAATAGGCCAGACCAAAGCTTACTACACAAAAATTGCCGTTGAGATTCAGCTCATAGTGCTGTTGTTGCTGAGGAAGTAAGTGATCTCCAAAACCCTGACGTGTTTCACAATCTCTGTGAAATGCGCGTCTAGAGTAAGCCCATGATGCCGTTGAGCTCATCATTGTTCTTGTCCAAGGTTTTGTTGGACTGACATAGATCTGACGGTGTATATCAACGCAACAACTATTTTGCAATCTATCGCGAAGCGTTTGAATGAATACAAACTGGAGTTCAAGACTGAGGGTTAGATCGATACGTGCATAACAGGACCCTATAAAACACTGAAGATGGTATTATAAACTAAAATGCCCCATTAATTGTGGATGGTGGAAAATCACGTCTCAAGCTTCCTTCTGTTGATCAGCTTGTGATTTAATTCTGAAATAATCTTTTCGATCACACTTAAGGTGGAAACGATATATTATCATCACCACCAGTGTCTGTTAATACTCACTGGGAAGCAAGTCTCCCACAGCCACCCATCACGTAAAACATACTGAATAATTTTAGCAAAACAGCGTACCCTACAAATAACCCTTACACAGCTGCTTGATGAGTGAGAGAAAAAGGTGTCTTCTAAATAAATGTTGAAATTTGTTGACAACCTATTTACTGGACTGATTTGCAAACGAAGGAGTGAACGTCCCTAAGGCGCGCAAATGAGAGATAGACCTTCCTTCAGTGGACAACGAACGAATGTTTCATCTATTGGTCGTGAAACTTTACGGCACAACGTCAACAAACAGACACGTAAATTTAATTATGACACAGGGTCAGAATGCGAAGCACTCGACAACAAGGTTTAAGGCCTGCTGAAGCCGTTCGACTGTTCTTACTTCAACAAGTCAATATAAGTTTATCCAAAGGGATTGAGGTAACCAACAGCATACTTCTCAGGAATTCCGGTGCCATGTCCGAACTAGCACCTTGCAGTAATACCTAATCAGAGGTGAACAATGACGTCTGACTATCGTTATATTGGTGCACAAATTATACGCGTCTCTCTGGACTAATAAATTTGCTTTGCTTGATTAATCTACCTCCTCTGATTAATTTTCCGATGAATATAGTGTCAACCAACACAGGTAAGTGAATGAACCAAAACGCCGTTGTTCAAAACATGACCCGTGCCCTACGAACAACCTGTTTCATAATAAACTGACTTATTTATAAACAAGTGCTAACCACTGAAATGCCAGACTTTTAGTACATCAAGTTACCGTGCCTTTAAGGAATTTTGGGAAACGGGCGGGTATTCTTAAGAGATCATCATCTTTTATAAGGCCCTACTGGTGAATATTCGAACAGTTTCATTGGCAGGCTGTATGTCTTTGCATCTCAACAACCTTCTCGTCCAACTGGACTTATACAGGGGAAAACCTGCGATACACCCGCACTTCCATTAATGAGGTATTCCGCCAGTTTGATCGGAATTAAACTCTAGGCAACAAGGTCTGTCCAACACTGTGCGTGTACTTAGTACACCAGAATGCTCAGCCACATTCACTAGAGATTAGCGTTCAAGTTTCCTAGTCATTTCTGTAGAAGATACAGAACTGTCGTTTCAATTCCAATAAACATGTCAGCAATCAATCTCGCTGAAGCAATAGGGACCCACAGTCCTACTTCAAGCCGCTGGGTAATGTCATCTATTACTGAGGAATCGTCGATATATTTACTGTGGCCGGAATTAAACTCTGAATATGAAGAACGACATACACTACTAAGGAGGTTTACCAAAAGCGAAATTCGAATGCAATGCTGCATTGCAATAGAAGACGACGGAGAACATACCCACTAATAAAAAAACTGTGGCGTATTACCAGTTCGAATAATTTTAACCGTCTACTTGAAGAGCTAGTTTATGTCAGATTAAGTTAAATTGAATCCCCGTCGCATTCCGCCGCATAATTCACATTTGATAAATATTTGAGCGGGGCTCAATTAGCCTGTGGGCATCTGGTTTACATAATATTTTGTAGTGACGGGATTTGTCCTTGTGGCCAAAGTTTATTTACCGGCATTAGCTTTACACTGCAAAGTCCGCGCAGACATTTTGACAATTAATTTATACCGTAGCAAGTAACAAATCCTTACGTTATGCTTATACGGTAACCTTCCACTGTTTAGGTTACGTTCCTTCGAATAACCAGATTTCTCTCCCTGCGATCCACAGTGCTATTTAACCATTTCCGTGGTTGTTAAATTGCTAAGACTGATACATTTCCTTGTTGAAATTCGATTTCGTACATCACCGGCTTGCATTTCTATCAAAAGCTGTCGAAAAGTCGCTCCCTAATACTCTAACCAGAGTCTACCTTGCTGAACGGTAGAAAAACTCGTCGGAAGAAGCTAGCTTCTAGAACCATCTGACTATGGAATATTAACATCCATTCTGTGTTATTGTAACGCCGAGAAGTTTGAAATTGAGAACAAGAGGCTGAATAATCTGGGATGGAGAGAGCAGTGGGAATAAATAAGCAGTTCTGATATAAAATATGTCATTATGCTAAAATCATGATCACTACTAGCGGTTTTGCGCAACACCAATTAAACAGTTTTAATTTACTCCAGTCTTGTAGATCGACGGAGCACAATCGACCTTGTCAATTTTCAAGACAAACCTCGAATGTGGGTCTCTGTTTTACTTGTTAGTAGCAGGCATGCAGTAAATGATCGGATGTAAGCAATTCTTTTTAAATCGCAGTTTGATACGAAGATAAGTTTACACACTATTATTTTTTTAAAATCAATTTCACTAAGGCTGATACATTATCAATTGACTAAACATAATAAGTCTTCTCTGTACTAAATATACGTGTGTGTACAGTGCAAGAAGTAACTTAATTTCCTCGTTTTGAAAACTTATCTAGCCAGTTCATCATTCAGTTAGTATGATTTCATTACAATTTACCTCGAAGTGACTGATCAGAGATGAATCAGTCTTACTATTGTGCACTCACTTTTGCTATCCGTAGGCGACAAATCCAGTTTCGTAGTGCTTTCTCATCTGTCGCACAGAAACAAAACACGTGTTTGGACGTTGTATCCTGTGCAGAGTAAGGCTATAAAAGACGAAGAGAATGATAAAATGATACATATATGATACTAAGGCAATTCATGTTTTTCTAAAAGTCTGGTTGTGCTGTATGCCAAAAGTTAAGTTCATTAGAGACAGTTAAACAATCAACTCCCATCGCATTTAAGTAGTCGATCGAAATCAGCGGCAGCTGATTACCAGAAACACAACAGAAAATGGTGAAAGATTAGCGAAGTAAATCGCACAGTAAGATTCTCGTTCAGAAGTATCAGTTTGTTTACAGATACAATTACGTGGGATACATTCAGAGTTTAGCTATCAAAATGTGCATTTTCATCGCCTTAAATAGCGGTTGTCTTTACCGGTGACAGCGGTGCTAAAGCGAATAAAATTTACGAATTGCCAGCAGACAACCATTATACAACTGCGTGCGGTCGCTAATGAGCATCGGTCAAAACATGGGCACTTTACTAGGCACCGCAAACGAAAGGCGGATATTCGTGCTTTAAGGTCAAAAGCACGAAACTGCAAACGTGTGGTTGATAATTTTGCATATAGAATGTGTGACTAGATGGGTTTGTTTAGGAAACCGATGCAACACTTTGTTCCCGTAAATGATTTTGGTGTTCACTTACCCACTTTGGATTGCAAACTTTTCAACCTCACACCAGCGGTGGTTTGTGGGAACGATTGTAAATCAATCAGGCTGCTTGTCTAGAGGTTGTAAGCATCATCTCACAAACTAACGCTCCTCCCGATCGGTGATTAGGACTTTCTAGACAGGTCAAAATCTCGATCTCACCAAACCTGCTACGCGATATTTTAGATTACCGATGAGTAGTCGGGGCCGATTGGAAAGTCTATGTGAATACGAAAGCTGCGATAAATTGTGGGTTATTTTCAACAGTAAATAAAGCAAATCCCCGACTACTCATCAGTAATCTAAACAGTTATGACAGCTTTGATGCAGACTGTTAGTGAGGTAAAAATAGAATGTGCTTCTGGTTCGATCACCCACAGACTGTCCTATACGTGTCCATCAACTGAACGTTTATTAGAACGACAAGATGTCAAACATAGATTATTCTATTGGACTCAAAATTTCTTCATTGCTATGTTTCGATGCTATGCTTTCCCATAAAAAAACGTCACGAGTTTTATTAGGTAAGCAACTTGATTTTAGAGCATATTTTCATTTTTCACGACGATAATTGGAGTATCTTGAAGAATAATAGTGTGTGCTTGAAGTATAAGGAACAAAGCGGACTTTCAGGTAATTCGTGAATTAGTTAGACAGCGAGCTGGCAAACAAGCAAAAAAATTGTAATTTATTAACGTTCCAAATTATTTGTTAAATGTAACTGGTATATGTTGCTGAAAAGACAAGTTGCAGACGTGACTAACTCATTTTCCTCCAGCACTAAAAGCTATCCGATGAGATAGATACGTATTCACGATACAAATTTACGCATTGACAAAATCGCGGGTTTTTCTAATGAAAAGTTAACAAGCATTTTCAGTACTCCTCACAAGGTATGAATAAAATGTTTGCACTGAAGTCTTCTGGGTTACAATCCGAACGATATCTAAACCTTCAGCTGAAAATTACCGTTAACATAGAAACATTATTTGTACTGAATAATGTGCTTTCAGGTTTGAGCCAGATACCAAACAGAATTAACTTTGGCAATTACTACGGTCACTCTTTATTCCCAAATTATTGGCCGTTATGACTGTACACTTGGTGCTTGGGCGGGGTTCCTTTAAAAAACGGATGTCAAACACTGTTAAAAATCACTTTCATACGCAGGAAGTGACGTGAAGATGGGAGCTACATCCACCTCCTCGAGATAACAACACAAAATATTCGGAAACTATTTGCTTGATTTCATTTGGGATAACGGGAGTAGGTAATGTGCATATGTTATTTGGCAATGGTTCGTATCATTTGGGTGGCTGTAAAATAGAACGTCAGCTCATATAACTTGGTAATACATACCGATGTAAACTATCTCTCTTATCGTTTACTTCTGAAGGGTAGGGTCAAGAATATCAGGTTCCGAAATTATTGCTGTGTTACTACATATTTATCTGTGTTTTGTGAAAGCCCGCCAGCTTTCTTCGATCAAACGTAAATGACAGAATAAACCATATTGAAAGCTAAATTTTCCCTTTCTATGAAGACCTCACCACGTTCAGAGCACTGAAAGAAGGATGAACAGTTTCTTGTGATAGTGTAGGGCTACGGTCGGTTTTCTTAAGACATATACTTTAAGAAGCTCAAAATGCTGTAGACAAGTTTTTGTGTAGGTGGCTGATTGGTCTCATCACTTTCTTGACTAAAAAGCAACCTGACTTAAACATCCAGAGACATTCATTTAGGAAACATCGTTTGTCAGGCACGTTTGCCGTGTACCTGATAACCTGTAATTTACACGACGATCAATCTGAGTGTTTTTTGACGTGACAAAGCGGTCGATCTCGCAAGGAAAGGGTTCACTCTGTTTATCCAAAAGAGACTGGTTGTTAGCTCATTGCTACCCTGGAAATGGTAGAGTATGTGCATCAATGAACAGCTGATATTTCATTATAAATGTTTTCCGAGTTTCGCCGCATGCATCTAACACACCTTGCAAAATGGTGTCAGTGACTTCACATTTCTTAAAATTAGTGTCATTTCTCTTTCAATGCTTTTATTTAGATTACGTTTTGAGTCTGAATGTGACACCACATTTATATACACATACGTAGGTGTCACGTGGGTGTCCGGCGTTCAGCGGTTTGTGTAACGCCTCCGCCGAAATAATTGCCTATGCCGTAAATTTGTTTGTTCTTATTCCATATGGATCACTCTGAATGAACATTACTCACTTTTTCTGAAAACACGTGCAGATATCATCGGTTTGAAGGAGAATATACCAGAAAAACCCTATGATCTTTAGAGGAATTAGTTCATTGTCTGTGGTGATTGATTATTCAAATTCAAGTACACAGTAACTCATCACCTCGGGTGCATTATTCCGCGAATTGCAAACAATCACTGATTAATGGATAAAGAACCTTACACAAACATTCACATGGTAAGCACTTGCAAGTAGGTCAAATGGTGCTTAAACTAATGTGCTACAGTAGAGAATATAAGATGAAGGTTGGGTAGTTGAAGGACAGGAGAGTCGTACGATAAACAGTGATAAGCGAAAGCCTGCCCAACACGGCAGCTGACTGAGTTGCAAAGGAACCTAAATGACTGGAAAAACTATAAACAAAATAAGTAACCAATGTTTTCCGCAGCCAGGTGATCGAACGATTAATCTGACTGTGAAATCTTGCTGATTATCTATTGACGTCGGCTTTTGAAACAGTTAAGGAAAACCAAGTGTGATTTATTAATGCATGTTGGTTAGAAGTGCACATTGTGCAAAACAAAATGTTCTGCCGCGGTCAGCTCTGCGTAAGGTTTTAGGCACTGATAAGTAAACATTAGCTAAAACAATGAACTCCGAATTGTTTTAACCTCAGGACGAATATACTTATAAACACTTGTGAGGTAAGACCTCCAGTGAATCCTATATAACGTACGGTGTATGCTAAAACTTAGTCTAGTGTATGTTATGCTTATAGAAACCAGCAACTGCAAGTGCAGTTTGCTCCACAGTCCGTATCTGGTTTCTGAACACATAGTGTGTATGAAATCCATTCGGAAGAATCATGAAAACTGGTCAGTTTTGGATTACAAGAAATCATCCTCAGGTGTAGTACTAGTTATATAAGGATCAATCTCGGGCTCGACACTAGTTTACTCCTGGAAGGAAACACGCTGTAACCACCGATTGAATCAACAGACTTACCTTGAATGCAAATCCATGCGGTGTCGGAGCACGAAGCCTTGACCATCCTCCAGTTGTGGTATACAATTGCAGTTGGCTATCTAAAATCAATATGCGGATCAAATCTGTGGACTACAACAGAGGGAGAAAGAGAAGGTGAGTCAGTCGACTAATAGAATAAACTCGCGATGTATTACATAAAAGTATAGTATAAGGCAGCCAATCATTTTTAAAACATGCACCAAAAGAGTATATACATTTAACTTGGTTTAAACATCGAAAACGTAGATGACGGTTCCGAAAATCTTGATTTATCTTAACGACAGATGCTTTGTTTAGAGTCACTCCACTGAAGTATATAATAGTTGGTGACGGTAAGTATGAATGTATCAAAGTTTAATTCACTGGAAAAAGTGACTTCCGCCAACGTCACCTCTAATAAGGTTTGCATATTTGATCGTAAAAATTACTAATTTGAGCATTGCAAGTTGTGGCAAACGTTGACACAGAAAAAATGTAAGAATTCAATTTTATATCAGGCTGTTTTTGTGTTTCTTTATGCCTAACATATCTGTTATATTTCTAACCACCGTTTTGTTTCTGAGTTTAATAAGTTTGCTTAGCTTTACTGATTTCACTAACACGCCATCAGTTAGTTATCTGTAAATCGAATTCGAGATGATGGTTCGCTTTTCATTTTTTTCAGGTAGAGCTTATTCAGAAGGTTCTTCTGTACTGCTGGCAGCTCAGAACGAGTTTAAGGTGTATGGACGTTCCATTTTGTGACTGAAAACTCAGGCGGAAATGATATCCATTCAGCTTCGGTAAGGTGAATGTTGCCGTTACCCAACTGAAGTGACTATGCAATGAGAGTAATTACTGAGACGAGAAATTAAACATTGATCTTGTAGATTTATGCGGAATTTTAGCTTAGCCGCTTGTTTGTTTCCAATTTATCGTCATCCTGGTGTTTGTTGTTTGAAATCAGCTTCACGGCAATTCATGTTTCCATTTCCATTTCCGTGCCTCATTGTTGAACTAGAAAAGATTCTTCTGCTTCACGTTCAACGAGGTTGTATGACAGCTAGGCATCAACATCGATGACTGAAGATTCCGTTTGTACTGACTAGTCGAACAATCTAAGGAGTTAGCTTTTTCCGTTGCTAGAACCAGAGAGATGACCGAATCTGAGCGCTTTCTACTTCCAAAAAAATTTGACCACTTCCTAAGTGACAATATTGTGAAACATTTGCAAAATTATGCAACGGAACTGTCAGCCATTACATTCTTGGATTTAATAAACTTTCAGAAAGTAAGCAGAAGAGTGAAATTTCAGACATTTCTATTAGCTCAAAAAATTGCACGATTTTATATTTATCATTATTGGTTCGATTCAGGCACACGGAAATTGTTTTAGGTTATTTATGAAGTGACAGGTTTGAGTGATTTAGCATTGAATGTGCATGCTACTTTTCTTTTTCAAATCGAACTAACATGTGCCAATCTTCAACCTCTATTCTGAATAACTTTTTATAGAATTGGAAAGAGTTTGAAAAATAAAACAAAAATTTCATACACACAAGTAAATCATTAATTTTTCTTCCCACACGAAAAGTACACATGACAAACTTTCTTACGGATAGAGATTTTTTGTTTCTTTTCGAAGTGTACAACCCGGAACTACGAAGAACACAAAATCGTCTAGACCAAGTTTTCTCGCCAGGCTTTCGAATGTAAAGATAGTCACGCCATTCAGGAAATCCGGCTTGTTCCAGGTTGCTGAGCATTGTCTGTGTGTTGGTGATAACGGAAGATAGACAAATCTGATAACTAACTTTATGCGACATTGTGAATGAATGCTTCTACAGTTGTCTTACAAATGGCGAACTGGTTTTGTTGACTAGGGGATATTCGGTTGACAAAAATGGTAACAAATTCCATCCTGTTGGTTTCACAGAAGAAAAACTGACAAGATTAAACAAATCGCCACAGAGGAATATGGAATTCAACTAAACCCGAATAGGCGATGTTAGAAAAGTTCTCAATTATGGGATATCTCAAAGAATTTTCACTTTTATGATCAGTTTATATTTACCGTGCACTTCCTCCACCAACCCAACACGATATCGTTTACATGCTTGTGGACTAATCTGATAAACGTACTTGAACGGCGTCTGCACTGTTGTAGCCATACACTTCTGCGAATTCTTCACCAAACCAATACTGTGTGTGAAAAATGTAGAGAAAAATGTACTATACAATCATAGAAGTCACTTTGATTACATTTCTGGTAAATTGCCATTACCCATCAAAATACCATCCAGAAATAACAGCATTTCAATGTGATGGAATCTTGATTAGTTGTGACATGGGAGAGTGAAAACGTCATATTCAAATGAAGTCAATATTTATCCTAGTTGTTATCCAAAATTATTTATAAATAGTTAATATCTTCATGTAAACGTTTCAGGTGTTTTGAGTGAATAGTTTTCTAAAACAATCTCATGGAGCAGATGTTGGTGACTAAACAAACCAATGACTTGAAAGAATTCTGATAACTACATTTTAAAAGCTACTACATCGCGTTATAGAAAGATACTTTTTTTATTCAATTTTAGTGATGAGGTTAACATTATTCCGGAATACATATATGATGTTGGATGGTTAAAAATCATTTTTAATCACATAAAAGTCAAGAGAAACCTGTCGGCAAGCTTTAGGTTCAGAGTAAAGGTTAGAGAATTTCAAACATATTCACTCTAAACGTTTTTTCGGCTTGGTTTAATTGCTTTGTACATATCATTGCAGGATGTCGTAGTCTGCAAACTGATCCCCGAATAAATCAATAAAGCGAAATGTGCCAAACGAAGATACTTTTTCCAGTCGGCATCATGAAATAAATGTAATTTCATCAAACTGATCTGTATTTTCATTGTCGTCATGTTATACATGATTATCTTTGCACAGGAACCTACTTAACATCACAGTGTTGGTGAAGTGAGCTTCTAGACTACTTATTTGTATCGTTAAGATGTGTAACTCATTAAATGATTCTCAATTCAAGCTTTAAACACTGACAACCTTCGAAGGTGTAGTATAGGATATGCTGTATCCAAAATCATTAAACCGCTTGACAGTGAATCAGTAGTAAATATTCTCTTAATCAAACATTGCTGGCAGAAAATCTGCTGTGAACCGGTTGCAACCAGTTGATATTCACATGAGCTATTATGAACAATTAATTTAGAAAATGGCTGGTTTTCGTTTGTGACCAACAATCTATGGATGTTTAAATGGAAGTTGTGCCACTGTCGCCGAAGAACAGACGCCGCGAATGGACGTATGTTAACCGATGGCTAATGTATCCAATGAAACCGAGTGACAGTTTAAATGTACAATTCGTTAATCCTGCCTTTGGTACCCGATGATTTGTATCTAATATGAAAAGTTTTGAACCTAATCTACCATCACCTTAATTCTAATGGTATTCCTCAGAATGTATCCTGAATTTAGTGTACATTTTCGTAAGATTTAACTCAGGTGTTCGGTAGGCGAAGTCACTACAAACGGGCAATTACGTCGAATAATTCGATCACCAAAAGTGTTTCCATTTGCATTACAACTAGGGTGCAGCTTTGTGCGGTAACGTGCAATCAAACTAATTGCAACGTAATTTACGTGCAAGTTTTCTGTCCGCTTCTAAATCAGTTACATGCTGTGTGCCCAGTTCCATTACTGGTAACTATTTGAATTTAGCGCGTGGGCGCTCAGTTAACTCTGTTTACGTCGAACTTGATCGTACCACTTTGCGTACGGGCGGCAGGTTTTTGTTGTATGAACCTGTAATTTTGTATACAGTCGTCCTCTAAACCAGACACCGGCAACCCTCCTCCATATGCTATTGTTATTAATCTAATGGTTTGTGGTTCAAAATTAGTTCAGTTCGTCTGAAACTTGGAACGAACGTGTAGGAAAAATAGATGCAAGGATTCATCTAGGCAAATATCTGATGCTATTAACCCGACAGTATTTCTAATCAGTTTACGACCACATGGGGTGTGAGATAAATGCCTCTATTTATTGATCGATCGAATCTCGGATTTAACAATCAAGGAGTATAGTTTACAAGTATTGACTTGGTTGTGCAACCATAGTATCATTAGCAATTCAGTCATGTGATTCTCAAAGATGAAGTATACAGTATGGGTTTAAAAAGTCAGAACATGGCTTACATTAGGTAAATAAATTGATAGTAGCACGGGCGTATTTTAGCGTCATATGACACAGGGGTTTATTTTATCAAAACGTTCACGGGTGCAATTTGGTATCTTGTGTTCTGTAAGTATGTTAATAGTTGTTCCACTTAAATACACCACCATCATGAACATCAATAGCATGAACCTTTGAAGTGGACGTGAGTACGCTCATTTCAAACAAGTACGTTTTGTCTTCAGACTGCGAGCTATTAGTCTACAAGTACAAGCTTCAAATTGGGTCGTTCAATGAGCAGATCTCGCCGGCAAATCACAAACGACAAGTTGTGACACACCTTTTTTAGTGTTGTACCAGGATATGCTTCTCAACCTGGGAAAATTCGCCATGTGACTAATACCAAACATACCAGGCATTGTAAAGCTGGATTAACTGGTTGAAGCTACGTTACATTCAGTGATTAGATTGTGGTTAACACTTATTTGATGTCTACATATGCACAGTCTACAATTGTTTAGAAAATTCTTAACGTTTGGCGATTCACAGCGTAAGCTTAACGTGCACACCCATAAAGCAAAACAAGTTATCACATAGCTTGGGCAACAGATGTAGACCATAGAGCGAGCCAGCCATCGTCTTGTCGAAATCGTTTCTGGGTATTTGATGATCTTGAATACTCTACAATACCTAGTGTATCCTTGATAGATGGTGGCTGGGTTTATTTTGTGTTGTCCAATCATATCTGAAGTTATTTTTAGTATCTCCCTATTTGCACGCTAGCAGATTCAGACTTTGCCAGTCCGATTCATCGAAGACTTTGTTCGTATTGTTGATCGATCTTTTTATGTCAACACATAGAGTATCAGGTAACTATAAACATATAAATGTTCCTCCATATTCTGGCTACCCAAAGAACTCAAAACATATAACTGATAGCTGAAACTCGTAGGTAACTTCCGCACATTCAAATAAGTAGGAGAAATCATTAGTTTATTGATGAAAGCGGAAGAAAAAGATGGAAATGGGTTTTTGGTGTCATTATGTTTGAAATCAGACAAATAATTTAAACTCATTCACGTCTTTGGAACATCTAAATGATTTGTAGATACACAATAAGATAACATCTGCAAAGGAGCTTCTGTACGAATTTTACCGCCTCGTCTGCAGAAAGCGCATTTGAGCAGCAGTCATATCTATATCGCCAAAGTCGACTGGTCATCGTTTCTTCTACCATTCCTAGCTAGAGGTTTTGTGAAAAAGCAGACGGTCGACAATCTATAGTTTCTAACTTAGTGGTTATTTTGTGAAACAATTGCAAGATTACTAAGTTTCATGAACCAACCAGCTGGGTGGTCAGTATGGATTGTTTGGCGTGATAACCGATTATATAGTTCTCTCAATACAATACTTAACCTTCAGTTATACGATTTTATCTGGCAAATTGACACAAATCTAACCGTCGGAAACCCCGTGCGAACTGAAAGTGAATATCCAGGTACTTGAAAGTTGACAGAAAAGAACTGAGTCATAATTGAGAATAGGTGAAACCCACAACGTAGCTTCCATGTGGATCTCACTGTTTACCGTTGTCATTCATGCGTACTTCACAGATAACTGTCACATGTCAGGCAACCTTTACGCCAGTGAACCTGCGTAACCGTCATAATTCATTGTCTCCAGCCACAAAGTCTACGAAATAACAGAGCTTCAAACCCGATGGATACTGAAGACAGATTACAACTATGTATAAAATCTATATGCGCATGTACACATAGGGCGTTTGTTTTACTGTATACATGTATGAATATATTCTATGGCGTACATTGGGCAAGTGAAGCTCGATCAGAAACATCGGCGGTATAGTATAATATATTCCTGGCCCTACTGTGGGAAAGACTATTTTAAGAGTTTGATCAGAATTTGTGGCCAAACACTCTGATGGATACATGATGTGAATCTCTTACTACTTTTTTTGTGTTAACTCAGTTTTCTTGAAATCATCTCTGATCAGATAACGCTGCTTTTTATTTTATGGAGTCATCAACCGACAATTTTACATTAATGCAAGCCGTTCATGCACATTGGTTTTTAACTCGATGGTATTTTGAGTAGATTTCAACGTAGATCCCTGGTGTTTTGTTAACGCTTTGATCAGAAAGAAATATTCGAAATCACTACATCATCAATAACGTTAGTATCAGAAACCATGTAGAATGTTTTCCCATTTTCTGACAAAACAAATAACTACCCCGTTTTTATAAATGATGTGCAGCCAAAATGCGACACCAGTTTCTCGTCAGGATTACCTGGAGAAAAATAACTAGCAACAGACGGTGGATCAGTATAAGTTATTTGTATTTTTGCCACTAATGTCAGTAGTTGCTTTATCGTAAATTGATCATAGCTGTGAAAGTGAATTGTAAATCACCGGATTTTACCAGACACGGTGATTATAAATCACTTTTTTTAACAGCCGACCTGGTCACAGCATCGGTGTGGTCATTAATTGGATAGCACGAATCCATAGGAGACATTATTTGTTCCGGTGATCTACTCTAGCAGTTCAAAACATCATCTCTCGAGGGTCATCAATACAGCGGGTGCATTGAAAAGTTGTGACTTCTACACTGAGGGTACTTTGTTGACATTTCTATGTTCCGACAAAGTTAAATTGTTTCATTAATCGATGAAAAACGAAGAAAACTTGACGAAACTCCTGCAGTAAATTCATCTACTTGTGATTACTTAAGACATTCGCAACATGTTCGCTGTAAGGTAGGTTAAAATGTTAAGCATTAATAAACAATTTCGCATCGACTTCAAAGAGAACTAAATCCTGGCAAAGGTTTTTGTGAGATAATTACTTATGTCAAGGAGAAAATCACTTTGAAGAGGACATTTTTTAAATTGCAATACACCAGGTAACGCTGGTTGTGCGGCACCTTTGATTGAAATTCCATTAAACGTGTTAATCTGTTTACATTGTCCACTGGTGGCGACACATTTTTACGTACTTTCGGTGACTCAATGAATCCGAAATGGTCTTTTCTGTCTTCAAAAAAGATCATGTTCTGACTGCCAGTTGGCCAGGATAAAATACACTCGGAAACTTTGTCATGCTCTTCAAACACCCGTTCTGTAAAAAAAAATGGAAGACTTGAAATGAGTAACTCACAATAGAAGCGATACTGTGTAAGTTTTAAACTGAAAAACGTTGGTTGAACTCTCTGTAAACTTTGGATAGGTCTCAGAGAAAAATAAACCGTGCGTTGCTAGATATTAACTTCATTTCATAGTTGAGACAAAATCAGCTATTTGCAATCTTTTGTTGACCTTATAACTATGAACGTTGTTTGATTATTACTAATATGATGTGGATAACATTGAAATGTTCAAATTGGGGTATAAACATTCAGGTGGGGCTCTTTCACGCATGCAAATTGATACACTATTTGAAAATATTCTAAATGGTATCCGATTTAACAAACTAAGTTTTAGAGACCTGAAAATTATTCAGCTTGCATATGACTCCATCTTGAATGTTAAGGGAGAAGTTGAGCTAGACCACTTGCAATCACGTGAGCACCAGATCAATAAAACCTCGAAGCATGGAACATTTGGATTGCATGTTCAGTTGTTATCCCTCACTTTCAAAATCACAGTGTTACATAGTAACAAGTTGTTTCTCTACGTATCCGAATAAAAACCTTACAGACATAATCGGTTTACAGTTAATTGTCCACAAAATATCTGTTCATATGTTGCATGTCTGTTTCAACGTATAGTAAGTCTAGTGATTTACAATTTACTGACAGTTTGGTTCATATACTCTGAACTTTGTCCACAAATAATTGCAACTGTCTCATTCCTGTAGACAATTCAGTTAGTCCCATTTAAAACGAAGTCCTACAAATGAGTTTCGCTTTTGTTAAAGTGAGTCAATATGGCAAATTTGTGCCATTAGATGGATCAGAAAACTGATCACATCTTTATGAGGCAGTCGCGTTCATCAATACGCAAATGACCTTACATGCAATTTACAAAGGACCAACATCTCTTAAAATATCGCTATGCAACCCAACATTTGGAATGAATTCAACCTGTGGAGGGGTCCTGATCGTGAGATCATCGACTGGAGTTAACAAGACATTCTTTTGTCTCTTTCGCAAGCGATCGAATCATCTGAACACTACTCACAAGCCAATGGGGTAGAGCGTTCGTATGAGTTAATTCAATTGTGCACAATGCGGGATAATTAACCTAGTTGCTAACACGGTTGCCTCATTACTGCGTAGTCAAAACCCTTTTTTAAGGCATTTTTGACTGGTCTGCGTTTTTTTAGGGTGCTCTTAATAAAGATTAGGACAATGAAGCGCACTAAAGGCTTAAAATCTACGGAGTCTTCGTTCGTTTGTATTCTTCACCGACATCTACAAGCAGAATAGCCTATTCTACAACTCATTCTTGAAGAGGTTTATACAAGTTAATAAAGGAATCGGCGCTTCGGAATTTTACATTTATGGACGTTTATTAACCACTTGAGAACAGCAGAGGGAAGACTACGCATACGCTTTTTTCTCTAAAACTTTCTTTGAAAGTCAGCCACAAAAATGTTGAACCTTCTATGAAAGTATCAGAGTAATGGAATAACACAGTATTGATTCAGTGCAAGGAAAGTATGTCGGCAGTTACTTCCAGGGTTCGAAAGTAGGTATCCAGGTTGTTGTTCAAAAACAGATTACAATTCATTCATCTACACCTGTTTAGTAAACTAGCAATTGCACGTTCGTCGTGAAATGCGAGAACTGTTGCATACCATACAAAGAAAATCACAACTTGAACGAACGTGTATCAAACGAATGTTATGTAGGCCTCTGGTAATTGACTGGCTACTACGTAGTTGAGGGTGTGTCATCGTCACTGAACAGTGGTCCTACCGTTGATCTCGGAAAGATTAGTTGGAAGAGATAATTAGACTAGGATTTAGGAATGTACAATAACGTAATTTGTTGGATAGTTTCCGAGTCATTAATTCTATCACACGATGTACCGGTAATGCAATTTCAGTGCTCAAGTGTGACGTTGATGGACTCCAAACAGAACCGTAATTTGTGTCTCATGGTTTTGTATGCAATGAAACATCAGATTGTACTGTGTAATGATTGTTCGTTAATCAGACTAGGGTAGACTGTGTTGGCTTCGAAAACAGCATTTTAGTTCAGCATGATGTTCACCCATTTCAGTAGTTGTTTTAACCTTATGCTTGACAAGATGTTTCGTCGACTTTAAACTCCCTAGATCATTGGCATGTGGTGTTATTAGGAGCCTGTTCGTTCTTGTTCCAGTAACCGAACTAATCGTCTCAGATGAAATTTGCTCTGATTTTCTTGTAGCTAATTCATTGGATAACGTTCTATTCCGGGACAACTACTTTTGATCTGTGGCTTCTGATCTGCGTTCTGTGCCAGGAGAGTTTGTGAGCTGTAACCTGTCCAGATTTCGGTTGGAGAATGATGTTAATTTAGGATATCATTAACTACACCGGTTGGTTTCATGTTCAGTTGGGCGTACGAACAAGTTTCTGGTGTGATAACAGAAAAAAATCTACTCAGAATGCAGAAACTATTTATAAATTCTGGAAACGATTCTGTAGCCGAAGCGTACGTTGAAATCTAGATCACGCCTAGGAACTAATCAGTTATATCCGTTCACTAGAAGTAAAGAATCATGTTAGTTGTCGGTAAATATCTACGATGGACAATAAAAGAGAATGGCTCAGGAATCATTATATATTGAGGGAAAAAGTGGGCAGAGCACATTAATGTGCACGTTAGTCCTATGGTTCCAAGGCACTGTGAAAGTCTAGTACGTACGTTAAGATATTATTAGAAAATAATTATGAGGGGAAAACTTGATAATTCTAGTTGGAGCTTCTTGTAATTACAAGGCAAAAAGGCGGAAATCATGGACGGATTCCAACCACTCAGCAAACAAGACCACACAGTGAAACGTAAAGCATAAAAGTATTGGCTAGTTATATAGTTTATTGTCGTCCACAGAATTACTAATGAGTTTCATCCTCTGAAGTTATGTAAGGTAAACAGTAAGACATCGTTGTTTCTACTGGTGACATGCTATCCTTCTCTCGATTTGTTCAGTTTCACCATATTCTCTTTAGAAAGCAAATGTCATTTAATTACTGAGTGCGCATACTTCGGCTAGTCACGTGACTTTTTAGTAATTAATTTTTAGACAGTCTCCATAAAATTTAATCCATGTGAGTTTCGGAAACCTGAATTCCCGTTCTACTTCTGTTCTCATATCACATTCCCACATCGTGCATGTTTTATTGGTAGGTGTACGCACGTTTTGCACGGGTTATCTTCTAACTTCCGTTGATGAATTGCCCAATTCGTTTTTTTCTGGAGAGACTAACACTTCCTATTTTTCCAAACTTTCACAGGTAACACGGATGTGTTTAGTAGTTACCAACAGTCAATGTATGACATTTGTTATTTGGCTATGATTTATGGTGAGACTATTACATTTGCTTACTTTTTGTTATCTACCTATAACAGTCACCCCCTATTCGTGTTTCATCATAGATATCAGAGTAAGGTAGTAATATTACGTTTATTTCTATGAAAGTGGATCACACATCTACACCGGAAGCCTCGAAATTGTCTTAAATGTACTTCAACTCTTTACCCGTTCGAGTGAGTAGGGTATATCAAACGTACGATTGCTAATCTAGTTAGCGCAACTTCACATACCTGCTAAGTAAACTAGTCAGAGACTTACTTGTGATACAATTTGAAGTTTTCAGCAGTTTTTGATGAACAGTTACGGAGTTTCTAATGATGCAATACGTCTGTCTGTCGCATATTGCAATCTCCAAAACAACGACAAAAATTTTGAAAAGACAATTTATTTGTGGTAAATTTCACGCTTTTGTTCGAATTGATTTGATTGCATCAAGAATTTTTTGAACAGTTGCATGCTTTCAACCATTCTTTTTATCTCACTGAGACTCAAAACTCAGATAAATACGGATGGCAATCTAAATGTTCGTTTAGACCCTTCTGCTAGGCTGTTTGTATAATTTTAGATGTTTGAGGAAAAAGCAATCGATAAAATAACCTCCGTTAATCTTTACAATGACGATCTGAGAGAAGACGATTGAAGTAGTCACAAGTTAGTAGAATTGAGGTGAGAATTCTTTCTAATTACACATCACAGAGAGCTATCACACAAACTTTTCAAACATTTTATTGCACTGGAATATTGTGTTTACCGCTCTACTGATGATTCACCGGAAATGGACCGGGAAAAAGTTTATGCGCCACTGAAAACAACAAGGCAGCCAGATCAGCTATCCAAATGAATCGATTGCAAAAACTGTCAGCGATATTCTTTTAATTAGAAGTTACTCGTTAGCTTCATCAATCAAGTGCGGATTTGGCGACCAAACAGAAGAGCAGTCAACAACCACTGCTTTCAGTGGAGATGTTCGTTGTTGAATCGTGTGTGTGCGTGTGTGCGCGTGTGCACCCGCATAAGGTGTGCAACCATGAAATTGAGGCACTGCAAAAATTTGCATTTAGTGACTAATAAACTATACTACATTTTAAAATTTCATCGTTCGTTGGTCTTGCTTTAAAACCATATTCACTGACTTCGTCACATCGTTACACCACGAGAAACTGATATGCATTTTTAGGACTTCATATCGTGAGTATTCGCCTTCTACTATACAATCACATTTGTGAATGAATACTAACCGGTTGAACAAGCTTAAGTAATTCTTTCACTTAAACAAAATAGCTGTGATCAACTGTCGACGGATCATAGAATTGGTTTCATATTACAGGTAGAAATGACAGACTCGGTTTAATGGAAAGCTTTTCAAGGAACGACATAACAGATGAGGAGCACGATCGACAACATGTGAATACATTGTGCCGAAATCTAAGTTGAATTTGTAGAGATACCTTTAGGTTGATCTGTGGAAAAAGATGGGGTTGCATCAACTAGAATTTAGTACTAAGTTCAGAAAAAGACAAGATTTAATACTGGAATAGATAAACCGTTATTCAATTTTCTTAGTTAGGCAGTATTCTGCCAAGATGAATTTGAAAGACGGAGTCAGAGGACAAAATATGCGTCAAATTTTATGAGTTCAGCGTTATTTTTAGTGACGCTTGTAGATAAATTTTTAATCTAAACGCACATCTTACAAGCAACTGAGTTAACACATTCTAGAGTATCGGAAAGGACAGCCGAATGCTTATCAAACTTTCAGACACATGTTCCATGACCTCATCATTAGGGGTGGAAGTACAGCAGACAGTTTTATTGAAACATGTTAGAACGATACAATATCACGGTAGTTGTAATACTACTTTCTCCTGATGGCTCACTAGTTGTGTCACTGTCAACTAGTGATGTTTCATAATTTTGAAAGCATGGTTACCAAACTTTGTGGAATTTACAAACCATTAAACCGAATGACTGGATTCTTCATGCTTTCATTTCGCATTTTCCTTGATATGACTAATCTGTTCGATTATTAAAAACTCACCCGTTTCTGTTCAGTCTGACCTGAAGATCGACAGGACATCAATAAACGATCAACAAACAGATAAAAATGATTAGTGTAGTCATTCACTTGATATTTTTTGTTCCCCACTTATTACGTATAACATTTGTAACAAACTCATGAACATGTTACGTTCGACTAGCGAGAGTGGTGTACAATCGGGTGTGAAATTTACGAATAATTGTGAATTGAAGGATACAGTGACATTGGCATTTCAGATACTTATCCGATTTCGAGAAAAGCTAGACACAACATTTCTTGTTGTCATAAATGCGACAGTTAGGACTTAAAGTTATATGGATGAAAATAGATATAACCTTGAAAATTTTTTTGTGAGCCCAATATTGCTGTGGAAGTATGCTTCGCGATCAATGTGGGTTAGTCGAATCGAATTACAAGTCTTCGTTTCTCAATTTAGTCTTTGTTTGTTGCTTTTCAGCCGGTAAAAAACAACGAAAACGAGGATTACCCCAATACCCTATGGTCATATTTTTACTTTCAGTCAAAGATAGTCAGACCGTGGTTGATACTTTTTACTTCTAATCAGCAGTTTTCAGCAACTTATATATGGCTCACAATCTAAAGCAAACAATCTTGCTTTAACGTTCATCGAGCTGTCACCATCGTTGTTCGGATGAAGACAAGTTTGTTCGGTGTAAGAGTGTATTTTCACGTCCAGATGTTATCAAACCTGATAATTTACAGCGTATTGCGTACATACGTCGATTGAGAAAGACGACGGTTTATGTGTGATTTCGTTTCATACAATCTTCTGAAACAGACAGTGCCAGCTTACAATAATGAAACGCAGACAAAAATGATGGCCATAAGCTAACAGCGATGATTAAGAGCTAAGATAACGTACAATAAAGTTTGCAGTATAACGTGACGACGACCATTCAGAAGTGTTCTTGTGGACGACGCTACAGATACTTCGACGGGGCGTATAAACGCCTCGGTACAGATATTACTGAAAGTATAAAATGACTGACGATAAGCAAATCCCATCATCAGCTTATCATCAGATCTGCTAAACTACTCATTATTAATACAGTCTCATCGCTCATCAGTGGCATTGGTGGATTCTAGCATGAATCCTGCCGGGGTAGTTAATCTGTTAAATCATCTCGAGGATTCCACATTACACACTGGTTTTGGGTGGGTAAAAGGGTTCAGCTGTGAAATTTCTGTGCTCCCGGCAGAGCTTCTTATTTTAGCTGGTGAACTTCTCGCCGCGTTTGAGCATGCTGTTCCTTTGGCTGCCCCGAATCCAGCTTAAGCCTGGATTTTTCGCAACTGAGTCTCATCTGAATCCCGTATTGTTTAGTTGGTCATCATGAAGCAAATACAGCAGAGGTGCTAAGCAATAAATGCAATTATCATTAGGCGAACAGTGGAAACTACTTCAGTTTTACATACGTTTACAATGAACCACTTCAGTCCAGTTTCTGGTGTATAGAAAGCCAAAGATGATTAATCTCGCGCTGTCAATTTCTCTGACAAAAGCTTGTATACGGTTCTCTGCACTACTTTCACTGCTCTCATGCTAAGTTGAAGTTGATCTCTTCTGGTCACCCTCCGATTTGATTGATTCTTAACTAAAGCTGTCTTAATCTCAATAGTCAATCAATCTTGATTAATGGTCGATACGGGGAAATTTCGGTTGATGGAAGTTAAACATAACGCACAACTTATTACAGAGTTTGCATTCCCTTGAATTTTCGGTCATTTCTTTTTGAAAAGGAGCGCTGAGCTGGCGGTTTGCTTTTGTGAAGGCTGGCTAATAGTGCACCAACCTATAGAGTAACTTGAACAGTACTCCCAAACCATTGCGGCTCAATCCTTTCAAATGATGACACAGTCTTGCCACAGTAGTCAACACGAGCATCTCATGGAAGTGTGGCCAGAGTTCTAGTCCCAATTGAGGCGAGGATATTCATTACTGACAAGCTCCAACAAAAAAGAATTTCCAGTTCAATACATCTAACAGAATCGGTTGAAAGATCGTCGATATAATCTTAAACTACTAAACAGGCAATCAAGTTTGATGATACGATTTGGAAGTCACATGAATTTACCAAAAATGTCCCTGTTGCCGTCAACGTGATTCAAAATTCTGTCCCTGAAATTCATATGACATACGGTTAACCAGTTCAGAAATTTTCTCTGATTTGTCAGAATGAGAACCGCATAAAAACCTCTGACGGAACTGTTGGCAAAATGCAACTGCTTTCAGTTTGACCATGTGATTCTTAGTTTCACGAATTCATGTGAAAATTTAAGTTCAAACTAGATTAATAAAAGACGGTAGCGTTTTTACCTACAGAGATTCGTTCCGAGTGAATTTCTAAGGATAATCACTGGGGAACTGATGTCCCGCCATGAAGTTCGTTAGAAACAAAAAGCTTGTTTTGCTTTAGAGTGGACTTGCCGATGGTTGCTTCAACGAATGACGGTGCCTAAGTTATTAAATCGTTGGCCTTGCATGCTTCTATGATGTGTATCCTTGGTTTAAAATTTCAGTAAAATTATCGGTTCAGTGTCAATAAGAATCTGTGCAACTCAAAAGCTAAACTATATTTGCGAAACAGAACTTCAGGAAAGTGGACTGACCGATTTTCAATGCAGGCACCTTTTCCACCACGGCTAAACTTGTTGAAGGCTTCAGAAAGTTCTTCTCGATGAGCATACTTGCAATTTCTCCCGCTGTCATCTGTTCATCGATCATGATAGCCTTGGTTGTACGATCGGGTCGAAATATTCGAACGACAAGCTGCTGAGGAAACAGTATAATGAAATTCACACATCAGCGATTGTTTTTTACCCGGGAATGTTGACACTGTCTGGAATGGAACCATTTTGTATGTATAGCTATATAGGCTGATACAAATTTTTTCAACATGTGACTAGTCCCGTGAAGTTTCGTTTGTTTTGCCCGAAAGCTTGACAGCTTTCTGAGATTAGTGAGTCACTTTTAACTCACGTAAAGACATAACGACAGCTTCGCAGACATATAAAGAAGAATACTGTGAATTCGACGGATGAATATTCAGTACGTATGTATATACAACTACAGCAGTAACAATGACTACACAAATTATGACCTGAGTTTGATGAAAGTATCTATCACGAACATTTTTTTGAAAATTAGCATAACCATTTTACGTACACCAAGCAGAAGAGGAGTTACAGCAATTGTGAAAATTGTATGTGAATAACTTTTGTTACGTGCGGAAATTTACACTCGACAAAACTAATATGGACTCACTATGTGTACATGTTTACTTAGCAACAAATTGGAAAACGAAGTTTCTTTTGATTTGATAACAAAACCACTTACAAGGCAATTCACAGTAAAATGTTTGCTAGAATGGATTTGCGAACTATGTGATCATCAGTTGTCTATTTCCACAGTATGTTTGAAGGAGGGCAGTCAACTTCTTGCTAGTTATGGAAAATCAGGCTCTTCCGGTTGTCATCCGAGTGAGTTTGCAGCGATCGAATGTGATGATAGTTCAAGTTATGAGTGTTTCTGAGGTTATTGGTATTTGGTTGCGTACGACAAAAGTGTGTATTTAAAAAGACTCTATACACGGCCTTTCTCACGACCATGATATACATTTCTGAGGTAATCACATGACCCAGTCATAATCATGTTGACTTGACCTAGTATGATTACATATTAATCGGTTTTGACTTTAGTACAGACAGCAATACTGTTCATCGTGCTTCATTAAATTTATTATGAGATACTCCCATTGGATTCAGATTGCTGGTCACCTAATGCTCTGAAACTTTTCAGAAATCCCAAGATAACGTTTCAATATTATGCGAAACCTCTGGCCTATTGAACTGATTGAATTAGATTATGAGGTAAGAGGAAAAAGCATGAAAATGAAATTGCACAGCTGGTGTGAAAACTTTGTTTCAAAATGTTGCCCGTGTCACGTAATTTTAGAACAACATGGTACATATTAGTCAACATAAAGCAAGCCATGTACTTCTTTTCAACGTGGTTACAATTAGCTGCTCACGCTTCACTGTCGATTTCCACACAGTTCTTTGAAGTTCGGCTTCATCAGCCTTTGAACAAATTCATGGCATTCAAGGGGAGCCTGTGTTACTTACAGCACTGATAATCAGGATCTGAAAATAATGGTATCTGGCTCACCTCTAAATGAACGACAGATGTTTGAGTAGATGCTGAATTAAAACTGACTGTCTGGAATTGTCATAAAGCCACGTCCTTTCAACTAGAACGATTAATCTAGAGTGTATAACGCAAACAAAAGGGGGAATGGCTTGAGAAATTCTGACAACTAGGTTCGTACCGAGTGCAAGTTGGTAGTGAGATGAAACACCAAGGCTCAAGCAATGAAGTAGATTGAAGTCATTACAAATGCCCGCCATATTCACGTGTCCGTCACCTGAATATGTCAGAGTATCACATTGTCATGGGGGCTTATGCTGGCCAGAACACCGGCTCACGTGACTGAGTTGGATATATAACAAAACTGTTGGTTATGTCATTAACGGAGGGATTGATGTTTTCCCAAAATACATTCACACATGCTCGCTGAAAGGCTTAATGCACTATTGGCAGTAGAATGCGCAAACATTATCAAAACCATTCCTCAAGTGAAACGCTTCAAGACAGTTTGTTCTTTGTGATTTAAAATTTCACATTTTATGTTGGATATTGGCTTACCTTTTTGATTTGTGACCGTTCCATCCCATCTCGCGAATAGGTGATTGACTGGTTCGAATCCGGATTCTTTTTATCGAACAGAGATAGGAAAAATTACATATTATGAGATTTAAAAAAGAACTTGTAAGTAAGGTAAACGTCACTTAGTTTATTTTTCTTGTCCATCTTAGTTTTTGCCATATATTGACATGTCATTGTCATTTGACTTGGATGTTTATCGTCAAATGTATCGTTTACACAGAATAATTGAACTGTGACTAGCAGTTTGCACTTAACAAGGCTGGGTGTTGCACTATCAGTGTCTCTACTAGTTAGGCTACACCAAATAGGATGATTGCTTGATTGACATATCTATTTGCTTGTGTGAATCTGGAGATCAATATATCAGATAATCAAATGGGACAGTCTGTGATGATTGGACCACTTACTGAAAGCTGTCCCCCTGGACGTCATTCACTCAGTCTATCGAGAGTTGGACAAAATCACAAGATTAGGTAACAACTGCCAAAAACCTATGAAGAGTATGACTCTTCACTTCCTCAAACGAACAGTTGTGTCGCTCGCCTGCCTGGAACATTGTGATCATCTAAGTCGTTCGTTAGAGATATCATCCTGAGACACTAGCACATTGTAGTCAACGGCGTATACACATTCATAAAGTAATCAATCTTTTCATTCAACATATTTTTATTTGAATTCCTACTTTATTTACAGTTTTTATTTATTCATTCGTCTAGGATGCTTTTTATTATTGTTGTGGCAAGCTGCGACTGGCGCCGTTTTATCCTCTTTTCAAGAACTGATTTCACCAGTGTGTTCGCTGATAATGGCAGAGATTAAAGAATATACTTGGGATGCAGTTGGGTCATATCCCACTCGGTTTTTTTATAATACCATGAGTTATGCCCTATTTTGGTGACCAATTCATTCTCGCTGAACAAACTGACAACCTACTGAACAGTGCTTGCAGCATACATTCTTTGGTAGCAGCAGCGGGACACACTAACAATTCGAAGTGTGCGTTCTACAAGCCAGTTGCTACTTTACAAAAATTACATTGTAACGGAACAATACTTAAGAAGGGCTTTTACGAATAATGGTTCGAACTGTTGATAGCCACCTTCAATTCAACACTCCGAGGTAACCTGCTTCAGCCTTGCTTGAATGCGTCAAGCAGATACCCAAGAAAAACTTAGAATATTGATTTCATTTTGACTGGGAACGCTGTAACTCAAAGGACCACCAAAACCGAAATTTTTGAACTGAACCATGATGCAGATGACTTTGAAATTTCAAACGACATCGTTCAGTCGAAAACTATCTTCGTAGGCTTTTCAGTTTAGCATTACGTTTATGTTTTTTGTTGTCACCGCAGTACGATTGAAGAAAGTGTCAATGTGCAACATCGGGGTGAAATGAGACATCAGCTATTCCAGGAAATTAAGCGGGAAGAAATCAATCAGCATCTATTAACTGTGTACAAAGATGACTGTCCTTTATAGTTCAGTTTCGCGTTTTACTGCTGAATGCCAGCGTAGAGGGAAATTCACTGAAGACGAATCATGTCCAGGTTAACTATGAAGGTCAGTCCTAGTGGAAAGGGTAAATGAACAAATTGAGCCCAGGTGTGTGAAGTAACAAGAACTGTGTTCATGCGTCTGATCACAGTAGGTGCTTAAGCAAGAGTTGACGTCTAAAATGTGCACAATTTCAGACCATAGATATTAAACAGAACTCATTCCAAGGTTTAGAAGAATGGTTTGAGTTAACGCTGGTGAGCTGCTACCACTTTATGCGGCGATAAACAACTGGGGATGAGACACATTCATCATTGTGATCTTGAGATACATGAAGAATACGAACTGTGGAAATGCAATAACCCGCCCTAGCCTTAGGAGTTCAGAGCTCAGTTCAACGCGAAAGGTATACTGCTGATTGACTGTTTACGACAACGATGACGGCGACAACAACAACAATCGTTGTTGCTTACTATCCTTAGCTGTTTCACTGAGGAAGGAAGCAACAGAAGTTTGCGTGTCTCAGTTAAAACAAATGGTTTACTAAAGACTGCGATTTGTACAATGAGACTCTAGAAACTTTCCCATGCCGATTGTTCTCCGATATGTATTGGACTGGATAAGCAAGTACAGTAACAATATTCGTGAGTAAAAGGTTTTTTACTGCCGTGTATGAAAACAAATATACAAACGTTTGGAATTTTGCCGAACAATGAAAATGTTGCTCTTCATTTATTGGTTTCGCATGTAAATTCCACTAAAACCGTTTGTGACGCCCTTTATATGAGCCCTTTTTTTTGATTTGGTATTTCAGTTGATTAGGGTGACCTGATAACAACATTTCAAATAAAACCCCGACCTTAGCTACCGTTATCATAGTAACTTGGTCGTAAGATGGACCGCGTCCATCCAAACAATAGTGTTGCTAAGCAAGGCCAATTACCCTGTATAACTGACACTTGACAGAAAAAATCACTTTTGATCCGTGATTACCTTTCATTAAGTTACAACGTCAGACGACTGTTATTAATCTATTATTACCATAGGAGAATACAGAACATTATCAATAAGTGATAGGGATTTTGGTTGATATAAGTTGGGTTGTTATGTATTCCACCGAAACAACGCGATGAGTTTAATTGAAGTGATAAGTTGATGTAACTGAACGCTTGCATTAGATAAACCGATCGTTCCTTACGTAAGGTTAACGACGCAATGATCAACACGGTTGTTCTCTAAAACCATAGCCAGAGTATTAGCCCTGGTCATGATAGGGATATTCACTATTGACGAGCTCCGACAATTTGAGAAACTCGAGTACAAATTCTCTTTTCAAAAGGAACTGGTTGAAAATTTTAGTGAAATGTGATGGCTGCAATCGAGTTTGAATGTTGATCAAATTATGTATTACGGAATATAGTCAACAAACGTTTTCGATAATTCATCATTGGGTCAATAGAATTACAATTAGAAATGAACTGGACTGTTGATTGGAGGACTGACGGAAAGCTTGTTGACTAACCGAACTGTTTTAGACACCTCTAACTAATGATTATTTTTGGGAAAGCGTGATCTTGATATCAGCAGTTGAAACAGTAGTAACCAGATGAAAGTAAATGAAACGTTCCAAACTTATGGTTCGTTTGAGCAAAGATGAAACGAAGTCAATGTTTTCAGATAACTCATCTGGGTACATGTACACAGTTTTAAACACGCATCATTATGATCACTTGTCTGATCTTCTGTCGTAGGGATTTAAATTCTGTTGTTCATATTCTACTTATGATCAAATTGAGGTTAAGCATGAGAATTTATTCAATCAGTTAACATGATTTACTTTAAGTTCAATTCTGAAGTTGAAAAGCTTTAAGTGCTGTGAAGGTTGTGGATCAAAATTAGTCCCGAAACACGTCTGTTAGTGCAGCAAACCTTTCCCCGTGAGGATATCTCTCTTATGAAACCACGTTATGATGGTCGGTTGACTGTGAGCACACGTTTGGCAATGAGACTAAAATGAAGCAGATTTTGTCAAACAAAATTAAGTTTCGGATCGTGCAGTTTGAAGGCGATCCTGTTGACTGACTGTGAGCGATCCTAACCCAATGTTTACTTTCATAAAAGTGTTCGTTTATGCCTGATAACATTCTTGGCTGATAGTGAACCACAATCCAATCCAATCCACACAGGAAGTTGACCTTGTTCACAAGACAAGCCGAATACGCGTCCACAAAATAGAAGGATTACTACTGCTCAGATTTTGCCCAGTTAAATATCAAAGTTCATTGTTTCTTTCGGTTATAATTATAGTGACCCGTTATTGAATGATCAAAAACGTATGTTCATCATGTTCTGTTGTTCTTAATTAAAAGTGAAACATTGTGTTACTGTAAATACCAATGTTAATTTAAGAGTTGTTTTCTAGGTTTTAATTTGGTCGATTGTTTAGTAATACTAAAAAAACTATACACAATCAGAATCGAATCCGAAAAATGCAAAAAGCTTAACACTGAGCAATGCAATGACAGTTTTAAACTGCCGAGATTTTTCGCGTTCTCTATGCGTTCCTTACTCCTTCTGTTTATTTATCTATCTGATGGGTATCACTTTGACTGACGCTCTAACCGCGTCTGATCAACTGCGCTGAAAAATGTTTCAGACCAACTGTGTACTTTGATCTCTAACCTATCAGTGTTTGCACATGTAGCTTAACTTTCGGCTGTCATCTCTCAGAGTCTTGGGAACGTGGTGATTCTATAAACGTGCATCGTGTAGAGTGTGCACACGATGATTTTGTTCTTCCTACTGCTATCTTACTGCATAACTCTTCGGATTTTCGGTTCTTATTTTAACTATTCTGAATAAGATGAAGACACATTTTGGAATTCATGAACCTGTACACAGCGGCTGACTTACACTGGTTTTGTGTTAATATGTGCCATAGTTTTCTGTGTGAACTGTCTAGTTGGTAGCTTCAGTGCAAACTCTAGTGCCAACGCGTGTACAAAGAATTATTTCAAAACGTATTCAAAATAGCATAGATCACAATGAACTGTGGGTAGAATTAACGGAGCTTTTAGATAGGATATAAACAAATAAAAGTGCATTAGGATTTTCAAATTTGTTACGTCGTAAACAATTTTCTATATATTTCCATTGGATTAGGGTCGCTATTTTAAAAATGCTGCCATTCTATTTTCAGGTATGAACATTATCATCCCTACCATCACACTGTAGTGTTTTATACTCTATTAAGTATGCTTATTCCGGGAACTGGTGAAAGCTAAGAAAAGCTGTTGTTTGGTTAAATGTCAATAGATGTATTTACGAAATGTATTAATTACGAATTATTTTTTATGGGTCTTGTGGTATGTCTGCTGTAAACAGAGATACATTGGGAAGGCTAACATTGTTTATTGTATGGTTGATGTGTACTGGATATCTCGACTTCTTAACTACACACTAGCATTTAGTAAGTCAGTTAACTTAAAGTATACTGTGGTAAATTTCCTCAAAATAAAACTGTTGATTGGCATTCACAACTGTCCAGTTCACAATGATGCGAGTTAACTGTTGGTTCTATAGGCTTACTGTGATCTACTCGATTCACAGCTTATCCAAATCCCGACGCAATAGGAGTTCTAACAAGGAACCAATCCAAGCGTCGCGTTGAAGATACTACATCAGGATTAAACGAACAGTCTCAGTGTTACACCTTCTATTATTTGCTTGTTTTTTTTGTTCCGTATTGCACCAATTAACGTTCAGTTTGTGACGTTGTGTGTGTCCATATGATCAGCCAATGAGTGACTATGATTTCTTTAATACTGTTGTACACTCATAAGTTCGGCTTCTTGTCTCACGAATATGAACTGCTTATTGGAACTAGTACGAGGTCTTTTTATTACTTCCGTGGGAGGTTTCAATTCGAGTAGGAATTCTAGGGCTATTTGAAGTCCCTAATTCCAAATATTACACTTACATCTTTATAGACCATATATACATCAGTCATTATGACTTAGTGAAATTTCATGTCAGTTTTGTCCAACAGTAAACCAAAACCGATTCAACGTGGACTTGTTTAAATGCTTTCTCACAAAGCGGCATCGTCGGCCACAAAAGTTCGTAAGTTTCACGGAATATCTACATTACCACGAAAAACACATCAATAGACCTACACTGTGATCTTTAAGATCTTTAATCCAGTTGAAATCATACCGTTCTGTTTCGACGTTTCTCTTTCACTTCTAATGTATGGTTATGCCATTTATCTGATTTTGCGGATAACTTTATGCTTACATTTGTAATCAGATAACAAATACAGGAAACGACGAATTCCTTGAAGAAAATGCAATTTTTGAATTTAAGTAAACCGGTTGTTACTTCGACCATTTTGGTACTTGTTATTCGTATGTATTTCTATAAAGTTGATCATCTGTTCTCACATTTTGAATAGCAACAGCTTGGCTATTATTTTGGCGGTGAACTTTTGTTATCAGTGAACACAGTAACAGACCAGATGTGAGTTAGGTCAACCAGTGTGGTGCTTCAGGTAGGAAGGATATTGATCGAGGGGAATTCGACTAGCTGTAAGGAAACTGTTTGGATTAGGAGGTGTTGGTTCACACTGATAAGACGTAGATGAAATCGAAGGGTTGTTTTCTTTGGAGATAGATTTTAAGGCCCACTATATTAAAACATTTATCGAACACCGGTGAGTCCAAATAACTTCCATCCTATGTTATAAATACACACAGATTACGTAAATCCATGCGATTCAAATGTAAAAGACAGTACCTACAACATCACTGCCTATAGAAATTCTGGCCAGTTTGCTATATTGTTTGCGCGTATGGATACCCAAATAGTCCTGTACACATTCAGTTGTATTTCATTCGTTTCTACTCGAGGAAAAGAGGTCGTGTACAAGTCATGTAATCGTGTGAAACATTGGGGTTCTAGTGTCTAGGACCTTAAAGGTGGGGCAGCATCAGAATTATACACTTGAATGGATATCAAACATCGAACAAGTGCAAAATCTTGTCAGTGGGATGATGTTTTGAATCCCTTTTTGAGTTATTGAATTCGGATTTTAAGCGGAATGTAAACGTTGATGTCTGCACTGGTAGAAAAAATCAGTTTTGAAGTTTCTGTTAATATTGAAATGAAATAAAGAAATGTGTCCAATTTTCTTAATCAAACTAGACATTGAACAAACCAGTTAGAACACGAACACTGGTAGATGCAAGCATTTCGTATTGACTCGTCAGTACCAAATTTACAATAACACGGGTGTGTTTTTCATTATAGCAAACAACTAGAGAGGTGGATAATCAATAAGCGGGTTAGGATATGTCATTAAGTCCAGTTCACTAACAGGTGTTTCTGAACACACATTAATAGTCAGTCGATCTAAACAGATGGTGGATAACGTCTAAATAGTTGTCACCCTAAATTAAAGGTTACTTGTGAATTTGAAGTCAACATAAGTCATAAGTCATAAGTCGTCGAGAAGATGGTTCGGTTAAAAGAACTGTCTATAGGAAATCCACGTGGTCCGGTCAGTACTTAAACTTTAGCAGCTTCACACCGGTCCGACATAGACGAACACTAGAGAATACGCTTTTTACACGGGTAAGGTGATTCCGTACGCATGACAGTCTTGCAAAAGAACTAGATCTGATTACTTCTGTCCTACATTCAAATGACTACCCCGAGAAGGTTCATAGATAGGCACAGTAGACAATAAGTACCACCCGAAGAGGTGGTCACTGTAGAGAAAAAGAAGGTTTACATAGAGCTACCGTTTAAGGGTGATTATATCATGCACCAAACAACGCAACGGTTGGGGAATTCGATTAAGCGAACTTTCAGTGCAGTTGAACTCCGTGTAATCGCTCGGACTCTGAAGTTACCGTTGCCTTCAGTCAAAGGAGATCAGCCTATCGGTGCCACTTCACATTGTATTTCCCAATGTGTAGGTAACTGCGGAGTAAGTTACATAGGCAGAACTGAGAGATGCCTGAGCTCCAGAATGAAGGAACATTTACCTAAATGGGTGTACAAGTCCGTGTTACCGGAAGGCGGCAATGCTGTCGAAACGCGTAAACAGCCAGCCTCCCCATTCGCTAGACACGTCCTGACCACTGGTCACGTTATCGATCCATCTTGTGCATTCAGAGTCCTGTTACATCATTCTAACCCAAGATTCTTATGGTTTGCTGAAGCAGTTGCAATCAACCGAATCAAGCCAGCTCTCTGTGTTCAAAAACAACCGTTCGTGAACTTGACCCTTCCCTGGACTTAATGACCTATCCTAACCCGCTTATTGATTATCCACCTCTCTAGTTGTTTGCTATAATAAAAAACGCACCCGTGTTATTGTAAATTTGGTACTGACGAGTCAATACGAAATGCTTGCATCTACCAGTGTTCGTGTTCTAAGTGCTCTGTTCAAACTGTTCAAGGGAACCAATTGGTGCATGTTAGAAATTACTTATTTGCTTTTAAATATTTATGAACAAATACATTCAATAAAACCTATATTGGAAGAGAACTCATTGTCTTGATTTTCGGGGTTTTTGACGTCATTTGGAACAATCTCACTATAATTTTATCTACTTCATTTTTTACTCAAGCGCGCTGCTTCCTTTGCAATTCAGGGCTCACTGCTTCTCCCAGGGACATATGTGGGTGGCTGTTACAATTCTTGTTATTTCGAATGTGATACTGTTATATACTGTCATTCAAATATTGCGGGCTGGAGATTACGATCGTGAGGTAGCTTTCTGAAAGTGGTCTCCTGAATCCTTGTTGAATCGTCGTAGATACACTCCACGTTTTGTAACTAATAAGTGAATTGCACGTTCTCAATACGTAATTTCCGTAATATATGCTTTATGGAACGACGAGTGAAAAATGTACTAGTCATTTATTGCGAATATTAATTTACACTTAATCTCAGTTGAACTAATCGGTATTCTTTCTAACTGTTCTTCCAAGCTATGTTTTTTTTACATTAGTTTACACGAATATGAATGATATGTAGATCAGGTCTTCCAATTAATTCAGGGAACGATTAACTTCGATGCTACGGAAGTGAGTTTCCATGGGATCATACTCACCGCCGAAATAAAACTAGAGAAATGATGGCCCTACGAGAAAGACAAAATGCAGCGGTGTCCAGAATTGAACACCACCCACATTCGATCGCAACCTTCGTAGTCAGATAAGCCATTCGGCTAGCCCATTTCAAAAAGAAGCACCATACTCGAGCTCATCAGTAATGCATATGAGAGTTTGTACTCTGACCCTCGTGCTTGTGAGACTAGTGTGTTAACCATAACGCCAGAAACCTCACAATAGGGATGACCGAATAATTAAGTCCAAACGCTCAACGACAACCTTTTGTGAACAGTGTTCAGCTTGCCCGATCATTAGAAAAGGAGAATGAACAAAATCACTCTGTTCTAACCAATCGACAACCCCGTAATCAGGCCTTATTAAATTGAAATTACTGTTTTCATTGAACCAACGGAGCATGGTTTAAATCAGTAGTGAAGGTTCGGGGATTTTGGTTATTTCAATCAAGTGACGGTGGTGTTCAATTTTGAGAAAAAACCTCATTATCTGGCCTACAAGAATGACGTTAGAAGGTAAAGGGTGAGAAGTTACCTTGCCTATCCTGAATGATAAATGGAAGCATGCGACCTACAAAAGGATCAGTCGATCGCCGTCAATACTTATGGTTGGTCGGTTTAATTTGGTCCAAATGACGTTAACAAAGATTTATGTTCCCAAACTGTGGTCGGTTTGCTAATGGAGTGAACAAATATGAGGTCTCTTGATAACACAAATTGCGTATAAGAGCACATGTTTTGAGCCATACCAATGACCTACGGTAACAACCTATTTGCGTACTGTTAACCAGTTAAAAAGTGGTGTTTGTTTGTTGTCTATCATCACTCAAAGCAATGAGTATTGTATATGGACTAGATAAAAATAAACGCCAAAGCAACGTAGTCGGTGAAAATTATATACACCACCCTCGGAGTTTAGAACAGGCCCGATTGTCAGCTTATGACAGAAATTATCTCTAGTGACTCTGAATAAATTACCGTTGAACCATATAAATCTGGTTCCATCTAAATTAAGTTTGACAACGTGATTAGACTAGTTAATGTTGCCTTAGTAATTCTTAAAGAATGCTTATTTTCATTGGCTTGTACACCCGTTACCGTGTTCTATGGTTCCATACACGAATAGAAAACTACAGATAGCTGAAAGAAATTTTCAGTGAATTTGTCTCAGTAATAGACAGAATTAATATGTCCTAGTTTCTGTTAACCAAATTCTGTGAAAACTGTGGGCAAATATATGCTTCCTCAAATTAAGTTACATATTTTAGTCAAATAGATGACGTAGTCCGTACATCAGACAACCAGAGGTACAGCAGACTGGTTGGTTCGCATATTTCACCGTAATATCTTGTCGACTGGTAGGACGATACATTTAGCACCCAAAATCGAATCGTCCACATGCTTTTCCCCATTATAACGAATTTAGCGCTATCCATTTCATTAAACACAAACTGAGTGTAGTTCATATCCATGCTCGGTTGTTCAACGTAGTTAACTTCGAGAAGCCATGATGCCAACTTTTCTTTATAAACATACTACAATTTTATATTTGAGATTTTCGGCATCTGAGGAAAATTTTTTTGCATGCTGATAGTAAATAAGCGTCCTATTTTTGACTAGTTTCATTAAGCCACTATGTTGGTCATTCGTCCATAAGCTGAAAGAGAACCCTAAAAAATGCCACAGTCCAAAATTTTATTCACCGCATGGGTTAAAATTAATGCATTCACTTTTCACCTCATTGGCCACAAGGTTTTTTAGTTGATGCCAAGATATTTACCAGTCAACTATTTTGGCATTGCCGTTAATTCTGCATCAACCTACTCAATTAATATGATTGGTGCTTGTTCCACAAACCCAAAATCACAATTTCTCCGTTAAACGCTTAAAACCTTTCTATAAACACGCATTTAGTCAAACGTTTTGTTCTCCAATGAATTTTGTTATAGCGAATGCACTGTTTTGTTGACCATTCTAACAGATATTTACGCCGTTCTTTTATGTGTGTGACTGTCTGTCTGATTCAGCCCATTTTATTCCTCCTGACCGCGAAATTTTTAACGATGTACTGTCTGTATCGTCATATCCACCATACGTCATGCTTGTCCAATGTATAATGTTCACGCAAACATGCTATCTGTTTGAACTAGTACTCGCATAAAATCCAAACCGAAAACATCTGTAGAAAACTAGTTATCTCATTGACTTGGTGAAAAACAGATGATGATAAGTGGTATAGCAAATTGAATAGTTTAGGAGAGATTTGTTTATGAAATTTCAGGGTTTCGGTCAGATTCTAACCAGCAACAGAAATGGCATAACTAGATGTGGAAAGTGCTCTACCAGCTGACCTACTAAACTATGCTAGAAGCTCAGAAACTCCACAGCTGAACTCCGTCATCCATGCAACACACTATTCTATATGAAATTTACGAAACAATCCAAGGGATTGGCTACAAACGCAAGATTCAGACAGTTTGTGGTGAAGCCTACCACTGCCATTGTTTAGCATTGAAACCCAGAGGTTTCGCAAGCTGGAAGTGCTTTGAAATAAATTGGTAGATATTAATGGACTTTCCAATCGATTATTTACTTAACCAAAACATTTATTCTACTTACCTACTCCCACTCCGGAAGTGGCATTTTGCCTTCATTAAGTGTGACCGGTGTAAGGGTGATAACCATAAATTGTATGATCAACTGTTCCTTATATACAATTACCCTACTGTTACGGAATTATGATGAGTTGGGGGATAAGTGAAACAACACTGAGATTTGCCAGCTGGTCGGACTGGAAGACAGGCAGTATGGGATAAATAATTCGTAATTAATCTATCATGCATCTGGTGACGCTCAGTAGCAAGATTGCATACATGCTGTGCCGGTACAATCAGGCGAACAAACGTCAGATAAGTGTGGTGTATGGTATGCAAATAAAATTGTACTTTGTCAAAGTAATTTGTAGTAAAGATTTACGAACGATTTTCTTTAATTTGATAACCCCTCATGCTGTTGATCGACAATACAACGGTGCCTGTTCTCCTCAAGTGAAACTTCCCTTATCTCAGTTCTCGGTGACTTTTGTCTATGGTCCTGAGTGATCCGTAGTTTGAAAAGCTATCTAATGCGAAAAACTTTTGTTACTGCCGATAGCGTTCCTTGGACGGACTGTTCTACACTGGGGAAAACATCGTAATTGTTAAATAAATTGGATACATTCAAGGTCATAGCTTTCTAGTCTTTTTGAAGTCACCCCTCAATAATTCAGGCAGATTAGCTACTCTGATGTCTGTTCACCTGGCAGTTTAAACAAAAGTTCCGACCTAAAAGTAGGCAGGTAGAACACAGTTCCAAAACTCACTGATTTATCAGATAAGGAACTTTCGGGACTGATTGAATGGGAAAGTCTGTCTATTTCCCCAGCTTCTGCCAAAGAATGAGATTTCATTTTGTCCCTTCTGATTGGGGGATGTCCAGGACTCCAACTGCCAACTCCGCTCAAGGATCTGTCGTCTTCCCCATCCCTGGCTTTGTTTGGCTGTGTGTAGACGTTGAGCTGAGTCGATTGTTGTGGCAGTCCCCACTCCCGACAACAATCTTGCCTTCGCAGTGCTACTGGATCATTGACTCTGCAGATTTCTTGTTGACGTGTGTGTGTACTGTTGGGAATGTGGGTGTGAACAACATCAATTATTCCTCGGTCGGGTGAAGGAGTGATGGATACCGAGTGGTCCACAACGTCCAGTGGACCCGTGCGAGCAGACTGTAAACCCTGTTTAAACCGAATAGAGTGTGAAATATTAATTCAAAACATCAGAACTATTGAGTCTAGACTTTGCTTACTGCATACTAATATGTATGCCTTATCAACTTGTTGATTGAGTGTAAACCACTGACTGTCCCTTCGCCAAGCAATAATTTGAGCTGCAGCTAACTGTGTTTTATTGTTGATGGTGTATTGCTAGATTGTAAGACAGGAGTAGTAAGAAGATTTTTCACTGAATCTTGTACAAGTGGCTACTTATTTTGTTCTTTCATGTAGGATCAAATTCTCTGGCACCTGGAAGGCGTGTCTGTTAAAGTCCAACAATGAGATAAAGTATTCAGTTTTAGTGCTAAGCTACGGAAATAATGAGTACAAATTTGAGTAACAGCGTGAAATTCTTGATGTTGGTAATACTGTATTCATTTTTAATTATGCTCTAACCGTAGATCTTAGTTGCGCGCTTGGTCCAGGGTACTGATAATGCTCCCTTGGCCGTGACTTTGCAGCTGGACCGTTTTTGTAACAAGCTTCAGATAACAGACGCGTTGAGGTCGATTGACCATCATCACTCATAGATCGACCCGCTTCGATCCTTTGTCTTACTTGAAAACCATTCCCGGGACCAGGAGAAGTTGATGTGTTCTCAGCTGAATTGTGAGTAACACACCACAGACCAGCCTCTGTTTGTTGAAGAAGGCCCAAAGAAGGTGTAGGAGGTTGCGGGGACGTTGGAGGACTCATACAAGCATCACCAGCGCCCAGAAATGCTGGTGGTGACGAAGCCTGAGTTGTTGAAACAGCGGGTCCTTTCTGTGTCACAATTTGCGCGTCTTTGTTCAATTCGGCAACCCACTGAGCAGAAATGAATCCGTTCTCTTTGTTTGGAGAGATTTTCATTGAATGGTTATCGTGTTTGTTGGCGTATAACTTGGAATCATTTGAACTCTGAACATCAGTTGGCTGGCTGGAAGTCGGGGAGGATGCCAGACTGTAACGCTGCAGAGTAAACAACACACGTGGTTCAACTCCAGTCAGGTTCTAACTAATCCGTTAACATAAAGAGAATGGACTGTTGTGTTTACTGCATAACCAATCTGGTGGAAGTAACATGCGTACATCATCACAATAACATTGTGCGTGTTTGTTCATAGGATCAAACATACAAACATGATATAATCACTTGTGTGTTAAGTGATCATCGTATCGCGTTAACTGCCTCTCACTATGACCGACTGTCGCAATGAAAACAGTATCCTTGTTTGATAACGGTGTAAATCAGTGACGACATCCGCATTTTACCAGTCGATTAAGGGCAATCTCACGATAAAACGGTCACATACTGCTAGCTGACTAGTCAGTCGAGGGCACAGACAACTGGTGGCACTGCTATTTCACGCCGTCACCGGACCTGTTAACTGTGCTGGTAATCACTGGTACAGTCAACTGTGCGCATTGACATCGATGATAGGTTACAGACTTGAACTCGACGACGTACATACTTCATTGTTAGCTACAAACGTATACCATCCATCATGAATGTTGTGGCTGACCTCTATTCTGCTTAGCTAACGTGTCCAAGTCACTCAGGATTCCCTTCAATAAGAGGCATCTTTTTGTCTAAACAGAAATGTTCCTTCTGTGGAGATGTTTTATTCATAAGATGGAAGGTCTAAATCCAATGAAGTCCGACTGACAAGAGTGAGATAATGCAAGTAAAGTAAAATCAATCAATAAAACCGAACTCGACATAAGTTCATGATTAATACCGCGGTCGCATCATTTGACTGTTATTGGTAGCTTAAGGTATTCTGCACCCCCGCGAAGGGCAGTAGGGTACCAAGCAACTCCAGCTTAGAACATGGCGTACGTGTTTATAATACTAACAAGACGTTCGAATTAGAGTAAGTATACTCCACGTAATACTACTTTTAACGCGGTGCTGAGTATGACTACAAATGAACCGTTATACTGTTAAGAGGATTTGGTCAATGGAAAAGCCAGCTAGCTTGCCTATCAACCCAATACTCTAAACTGGCAGAACAACATGGCTACCACTGTTTTATCGAGATTCAGAGTTTATACTGTGTGCATAAAACCATATTTTAGGAAATGCGGCTCATTTAATTACAGAGTTGGAATGCTGCAAAAAATGGGGCTTACAGTGTGTCTTAGAGTTCTTCAGGAAGGGTTTGGTACCTACTGTAATTGTTTCAACAACTCCACGTGCCTAGATTCCTACAGGAGACGTCCCTTATCCTCCACTCATTCCTATCTTCAAAAGAAGTGAGCACCACACCCTTTTCCAGTGACGTTTATATGAGCACTAACTTTAAAAAAACACAACCCAAGAGTTTTACTAAGACAACTTCAAGCCAGGTTTCCTAGCCCGTTGATAGTCAGCTTTTAAATTACCAGATCGGTGTATGAAGGGTGTTTGCTTTAGTGATCCACCCTGAGGTCAGCACGTAATTAGACTTGGATCTATCCAATGAGATAGCCATACTCTTGCTTCCGTGAACGGCTTAAATCAATACCAGAGTTTTTGTACGGTTTCAGGAGGTTTTTCTTCGATGGGAAATATCGCAGTTTCATACAAAAACATCATTTGAATTATGGTGTTTCATCTCAAGGGATCTTTCTCACGGGCAGTATTGTACCTTCATTCTAAGATACTACACCACATTGTAGTCAAGTCGGTTCCTTACAAATCACGTAAGTAATGAAGGTTTTGTCCCATTAACAACCATAAAATTCTTTATGTGCTGGTAGCCAAGATACAACTAGCGGCCCACGGACTAGTAATTCAAAAGATTCACGCTCCCAGGAGGTGGAACATTCCTACAAGTTCATATATATCTACGCAATAATGTTCACTTCGAACAAAATACCACCACTGGATGAGTCAGCTTGAAGGCTGTATCTGGAATCGCCAACAGTACAGCAACCCCACCATCGAAGGTAAATGACATTCAACTGGTAACAAATCCTGTTCCGAAATGTGGCATGGTTCTAAAGTTGTTGATCAGTAAGAATCTGAGGTGTACATAATCATCCCAAGAAATACAACATATACATGCTTACTCCCAAAAATAATTGCAGTACACCTCCACAATGGTTTTTGCCATCTTAGAGTGGAAAATCGCTGTTGTAACAACAACAGAGCGTTTGTCACATCAAGGTTCATTAGCATCATCGATAGCAATATGCCGGTGGTTGATATTACCGTTTAATCGCTACACAAACATGAGAAAAACATCACAGTATGAATGTGACATAAGTTCTAGCAGTACTAATAGGTTTCAACCCAAACGTATACCAACAGGATCTCTATATCATAAGACAAAACAGTTGGAAGTGAAAATATGGCGTCTTTGGGGACACTGTTTGATTAACGGGAATTATTTCACACAAGACACCCACAGTATTGAGCCTGTTTAGCTGTCATTTATCCCGACGCTTCCATTCGTTGACTACGAGACAAGAAGTCTCCAATCCGGTAAAGGAATCCGGTCAGAAATAGCCAACCTACTGATAGCTGTCATTTTATTGGATAAAATCATCGTATGTTCATCTCAAACTTTAGACCGGTCAGCTGGTACATGGGAAATGAGCGCACGGAGTTAGAGACGGTTGATCAGTGTACACAGTAGTGAATGTTCGGGGATTTAGAGTATTTCAAAATTAAACACAACCCACACTTGTTCGCAACCTTCTTTTTCAGATAAGCCTTTCGACTAGCCCACTTCGAAAGGAAGTACCGGACTCTAGTTTCGTTCTTATTAAAGCTCATCTGTAGTGCATATCCGTGTTCGGATCAGAGTTTGTAATGTACCTAGTACATGATACCTACTTACATCAAGCAACCTTGAGAGATTAATAAGTCGAATCTCATTACAATTCGTTGATGGTACACAATATATGTGGTAGAATGTAGATATAGTTGTTCGAACAGGTGAAAGCGATTTACGTCACTGAACCAGCTCGACCAGGTTGTGCAACCGTGAAGAATGATCACTCTCACATGCACGCGGTTTATCAAGTGAGGTGTAGGCTAAACTATCAATGTGGGAATAAGGAAAATTGCGCAGTTTCATTTGAACAAAAGTGTCTTCTCATGAAAGTCTACATAGGTAAACGAATGAAATTAACTCCAGTTTCCCGTCCATGTGGCTGTGAAACCAAATCTTTGATTTTCATTTATTAAACGTCAATCACACGAATGTATCCAAAAGTCTTACGTTTGGTGGTTTGTTGTACGTTTATTCACGAAATAAACTTACACTAGGATAAAGTGTTGTTCATAAAACATTTCAGCGAGTGTTTTCCATAAACCGTTCAGACAGAAAACTCACTGTTTCGAGTAAGTTTCAATCGCGCACCACGAAGGCGGTGTGATAAATGTTGGCAACTTTCAAGTGGTTTGTAAACTTACGCGACTGAAACTGGTATTCTCTTGTTCTAATTCCTTCATGCGCTCCTCCACTACTTCCAAATCACGGAGCAAACTGTTCAGATCACGTTCTGCTGTCGCATCTGTGAATGAGTAAATACAATATGGAGGATGAAAAATACCACTAAACATTAGTGGGAAGTGAAAGTATGTAGTATTGTTTCTTTTCACCAAAGTATTTCGTTAATGGAGTAGACCAAACCACACTATGCCCAAATGTGCCCCATGTATTCATAGACAGTTTGTGTTAACTTACCGTTCTTCTCAAGCAATGACCCCGCATCAGTCTTCGAAAGAAAACTATGCGCCAAAGTACGATGGCATTTAAACTAGAGGACCAACCACGGCGATAAACTTGCCGCTCGAACTGGGCAGTCCCTATTTTTTACTACACAGGCAAATGACTGCAGATTTGTAAGAGTTTTGTGTGGGAAATTGACGATTTGTTTTGATACTTCTTACGGTGGCGAAAAGAAAGGAATGTCGGAGAAAAATCATAGGCGAGAAAGAGTAGATTATTATCCAAGAAAATGTATCGCGCGTGATATACGGTCTACAGATAAAACTGATTACCTGTGTCCGAGCACTGCAAGTGTAACCTCTTGAAGAGTTTAGGAGTCAGCGCGCTTACAGAGTACTTTCAGACATTTAAGGGAAAAACAAGAGTGCTGGTCAAATGATGTGAGAACAAAAATATCGTGATAAGTTGCCGGTAATATTCTGAATGGCAATGACTGGAATGGGAGTTTTTATTTTACAAAGATGGCGGTCGTTGTTTTCCAGGAAGACCGCAAAATAAAGTGGAATTTGAACATTTATTGCAGAAACGTGACGATCGTCACCAGTAATAGATTGCAGTTTGCAGTTAGAATGACAGTCCTGATGATTATCATCCTTATCAACAGAAAACGGTTCTACATTTGGGATTCTATGAGAAGAAAGACTGACAGAAAAACCGTTAAGCACGTTATGTAAAGAGCCCTCATTGGGATTTACGTGTGTGACCATGGTGATTTTAGCGCATTTGCTAAGAAACCAGTTGAAATTACTAGGTAACAGCGTCCAGCTATTTAGTTCCCTTTAGCCTTGAGCCTCACGCATGAGCACAATCACGAGAACTGCAGCTGGCTTTGAAAATGCTCCATGAAGTTGAAGAATAACAAATAGGAACGAATAAACAGCGAATATGAAAAAACAATTGTGTTTAACGGAACAGAAAAGTTAGCACGGTTGCGGTTACAGAGCCACCATTGCCTGTGATGCACTACTACATCAGAAAGCGATCCCAACATTTTCCAACGATGTGGACATTGTTGAACTCCCCAACCAGGCAGAAGACACCTACCAACGTTGCTGAGTGGAGATGTAAGGGATTTCATAAACAATACCACCTCACCGCCTAGTTATCTGACGGTTTCTTTTAACTGCCAACAGTCACAATGAATAATACACGCTGCGGCAGACGCTCTGTCGGCATACGGAGTAAGTGGCATAACCGGCAAAGACTGTACATTTTCACTGTTTCATTTCTCAGTCGAGAACTTGGACACTTCCCAATCAGTACTGAATAATACACCGGCGTTCACGATCAACCGTTAGGCGATCAGATAATTCTTTGTTCGAAGGTCCCTTTGTAAACACCTATTCTCTAGATCGAATTACAGTTCCGCTGTAACCGCAAAACATAGTTCCGTTGTATGCTGTTGTGATCGTATCTCACTACCTAAGCACTCATGCATGGTCAGCAGTGCAGCATACTACCCTTCCGACACCCTCTGATTGTTCCCCTTTGGTCTGACTGTCACGGTGGAACCTGAAAGGAGAGATGTCTGGTTGTGCATAGCCATCCAGATGGATGTAGTGCACAAGATTGATCAATATATCCTGGTAGCAGAGTAGGTCAGGAAGGTGTTTCTTCACAAAGAAATAACTCAGCAACGCTTGATTTCGATGACACATAATGCAGACAGCTAGCCATTTCTTAACAATTCAGATAACAACATACGATTTCATTGAATGTAAATAACTTAAAAACGGTAGTAGGAAGACAAAGTGCGTGTTTATGCTGGACTATAACTACTAACATTTTCAAATTTTATGAACAATGGTCGAGCAACATATTACAATATCGTTGAAAAGTCACAGAGGGTTTTGAGTTCAAATAGAGTGCCCGGTCAGCCTCTTTCGAAGAAAGGCATTAGACTCAAATTTTGTCTTTGTTAGAGCGTGTCAGTAGTACGTATCTTTATCACTTCTAATCGCAGATGTCGCATTTCCACAGAGTTTCCAGACTTTCTACAAAGAATAACCGTGTCTCTTAACGAGGCGACAGGGCAACCTGATCATTATTCACAAGCGAAAGTGGTTGAGTTTTCACATATGATGATTTGGTCGTAGCTAATGTGAGGTCAATGTTGCAGTGATCGACGCGGTTGCCTCATGATAGCCTGACCGGAGTTCTAGTCCCGGCCGTGGCAAGAATATGCACTATTGACGTGCTATAATGAGAGCGAAACTCGAGTCTAGTGTTTCTTTTCGAAAGGAGCTGACTGAACTGTTTACAGGACTACGAAACCTGCTATCAATTGTGGGTGACGTTCAACTTGAAATTAACCAAATTCCCGACTATTTATCAGTAATATTTAGACTGCCTGACTTTCTAAAGAGGGGCAGGTCATGAGATGCCCAAACCTCTTGAAAGAAAACACACTTAACATTTGTCATCATTAGACGACTATCTCACGATTAACACTCCCCAGTCAGCTCGAAATCCCCAACTTCACCAAGCCTGCTGAGTAACGCTTCTGATTACTAGTGAGTGCTTCGTAATGTGAGTAGCTCCAAGTTGAGCCTCATTTACATTTGACCAAAGCCTTCGCATTTTGATAGACTTCTTTGACAATCATTTCCAAAAAGAAACTGTGATCGGGGGTCAAATTCTAGTGACGTTAAGGGTTCGCAAAACAGGTGAGTTCTGACAACAATGAAACTTTTTTGAGAGAAACAGAGAGAGTCTAAAAAATCTCTCTCGATGCGAAAATTGAAAATATTTTGCGTTTATGACAGTTTCCAATTTGAAGAGACAACTGAAACAACATCATATTTACTTTATTGATAGAGATGTTAACTCTTATTGCGACAACTTTTTCCAAATGTGTATCCTTCTCAACTTTTTCTGCATATCACACGTAGGCCGACTATCTCAGTCGGTGTGTTGTCATTACGGTATGCAAAATCTTTGACAACTCTTTCGAAGTAAGGATTACTGACACCAACTTACTGTACTACGTGCTGTCCGGTCAAATGTTACGACAACCGTCAGTCCATGTGGGAAGGAAAGATATGAGACAGATCCCACATAAGCATTTTTTCAGTCTAACGGGTTTGACTAACGTCGAAGTCTGTCAAACGTCTAGCTGTCGTGTTCACTCTAGCTGTTACACACAGTATGTTTTGTTCCCTTCCTAATTTCAAATGAATTCACAGTTTGTGATAGTTTAGGTTTAGTTTGTTGTGAAACTGCCGTCTTTATTTTGGACTTCTTGAAATATTCGTTCTATGATTATTTTACAAGATTTGCTAAACATATACCAGGCAATGTCTATGCGGTTCATTGTCATTACGACAAATTCATCTGAAAGTTTTTTACATGTCGAACTTTTCGAAGAATTCAACAACTGTTGTGTATCTTCAAGCCAGATAATCTGTTCGGTCAGTCTCCATATAGTCCTAATTCTCAGGGAATGTGTTGGGCACTGTGACGTATACTAATTAGCGAAACAATCCAGGTGTACAGCTAGCCTAACCAAGATGTATACTGATTTGCCATTTAATTTTTTCCAGTGAGTTTATATAGACATCAAAATGACACTTCGGAAGGTAATCCCAGCGAAGATTGATGGCACAACATTGCCAATCAACCGAGTTATGCTTGTTTCAAAACGAGCACAAGTTTAAAGATGTGTAAACAGTTAAACAGATTTATATGCACAATGGGAAGGCGGAATAGTACGTGATAACGATATATGGATTATTTTTATCTACAGCCTTCTGCTGATCAAGGACATCAGTGAGCAATTTAGGTGGGTCCGCATTTTGTGCTATAACTACCTATTTCATTTATATGAATGACCTGGTAATATTGTCGGTGCTGAGCCCGAAAAGACATCTTTGGTTACCATAAAACGGGTGTACACAGAGTAACTGTATTTTCTGGAGTTATGTAATACAGAACGTTTTCAGATACACTAGTATAGAGTGGTTAATCCTAAGGTTAAAAAATGATTGTCCCTGCCCCCAAAAGCAACTACATGTCTGACTTATTCATCAGGGTAACAGAGCCCGGACTCAGATTTGCCAAATCGATTTTCTAGCAAGTTTTGCCAATTGCAAAACAACGAACAAATTTAAGCCTTAGTGTATTCCGTTTATAGTATCCGAGAATAAGTCCCAGCGAGTACTGAACCACAGTTCAGTGAGATCAAACGGCAAAACATTGTAAGCATATCACTGAAGAGTATGCTTTACAGTTCTGCCTAAACAACCCACGTGATATAAAAAAACGCTTTGTGATACACATATTGAGCTAAATCCTACGGAAAAATGAGCAAACCGGTACTTCAACCAGTTGGTCCCAACAGCCCACATAGCACTGATATCCACATCGGCCATTGTGTCAAAAAGATTCCGGAATTACCTGGTCCGTGCTCGTAAAGGACCTTGAGAACTGTTGGTCCGTGACTATTTACGGGCAGTGAATTGTGATGTGTACCCGGCTGTGTATACCCAGTATTTAGACAAATGTTGATGGGTGGATTAGCGAGTGTTTCGAACAAACGGTGAATCTCTTACCGCCTTCAAAACGTTAAGGCATCATAAACAAGTAACCGTCCAAAATCCAGTTATGTGAAGCAGCAACACGCGCATTGCTATCGGTCTACCATAACATCGGTTGTCATTTTTAAGCTGTGCCTTTGTACGGTGAACATCCTCACTGACGGAAGCCTAAACGCGTGATGGTTCATCAGAGGTTTTTTCAGATTCGACAGTATTTGATAACAATTCAGTCTAGCATGTGATTATGACATTATCACACAAACATTCTTTCGAGCCAAAAAAGCAGACACTTCATTATATGAATAATGTAAGATTACATCTGGTATAAGAGCTAATGTCTGTACAAACTCAGGGATTACTCACAATTTTTGCTGACATGCACTTTTTCATAGAAAACATCAATTCAAGTGCTAAACATATGTGATAGATGAGGCTATATTAACGTTTACTCCAACAAATAATTTTACTTCCCTTCAAAAACTTGTTGTGGGCTAGTAACTGCATGAGTTGATGAGAATGTGTTAGTGTCACGAACTACGACAGACGAAAAAGAAGGACTGTTTGGTTGTAACGATACGATGATGCACGATGCTCCTGACTGTCTGAAAGAAAAATTGGCCCAAATGTTTGTTGTAAACAGTTATTCACCGTACATCTCTGGTGATGAGAGATAGGTCTAATTGTCCTTTGGCTCCAAAAGCTGTGACGAACTAAACTCGATCAACATATCACCACCCCTCTTATGCTCCACATTTACCCTCTCTTTGAAGTTATTTGATAGTTCGTCACACCTTCGATGAGGTTTGTCTTAGCAACAGAACAGATAAGTAATACGGCTTGTTCACTTCTGATTATCAGTTTTCTGTTTTTACATGCCCATTTCGTCCGCAACTGAAATACGACCAGCTAAGTAAGCTTGAATCATAGGTGAGAATATATAAAAACTACAGTATGCAACTATGCATTATGACCCGAATTGCTCAATACTGAGTTAAGTTTTAATGAGGTTCAATTTGGCAATTCGATATGGGATTGAACTATCATCTATCACGATCAACACAAACACGGTAAAAGATGGTCATGGGGATTGGTGATTTGCATATTTGCTTAATGTGTTGGTTACACGCGTAGATCAAAATGAACAAAAGTGGGATTCTGTCATTGTTTGTCAATCATTTTCATGGGAATTGGGTTGCACAAACAATGATGCACTGACTAACAGCAGTGATGTAATACGCTGTGTTTTCATGTTAACTTTGCTGCGAAACCAAATAAAATAATCGATTTTACATTTTGTTACTTATTGGACAATGATATTGCTTGTACAAATATGTGTACCTACGTCGCCAGGAACGAAACTTACAACGTGTTTCATTGAACGAGGCTGTTCAAACGTTTGTCCCTGGGACAAGCTATTCTGTGGTAATACCTCATATGAAATATGATTACTGCGAGAAACCATCCAGAACGAATTCATCCACGGGCAATTAACTCCCAAGATGTGTCGTTGGGCGCAGACAGAAATGTAGTTCAGTAAACATTCTATGAAATATATATTTGGAAGATGATATTTTTCTACAGTCCCTCGTTGATATCGCTTTCAGAAGTATGAAACATAAAACACCTACTAATGAACCGACTCAGGCTATGGTGTAATATCTAGTATGCATATTTTGTATGCATAACCACTTGTAGTAATATCCACGAGGAAGTCGTGTATATTAACTGTAAACACTCATTTCGAAAGATCCTTCGATAAAATGTTTTCCACTCACTCATATAACAAACACACATGACGATGTATTTCG
>LUCH01000828.1:15609-44364 GCA_013368495.1 Paragonimus heterotremus | reverse complement strand
GGATGTACCGGAAGCTACATCGGGATTTTGGGAGATACTAGATGTTTTTCGACCGTATTGGATGATACGCCGGCGATCACGGTCAACCGTTGGGCGATCGGAGTGCTTTTCGTTTGAGGGTACTCTTTCTAACTCCCTTCTTCCTAATAGGGAAGACAGCAGTGCCGTAGTTATAAAAATAGTTCTGCTGTATGCCCATAGGATTGTGCCTCACTAGATAAGCACTCCTATGCGGTCAGTAGTGCGACATACAATTCTTTGAGTGTAAATGCTTTTCATCTGATTTGTCCCCTTTGGCCTGTCTGACAAGGTTGCACCTGGAAGGATCGGAGTCCTAGTCAGCGTGGCCCGTAAGACCATATTTTACGCGACTTCACCTACTTTGAAGGAAGATGATTTTATGGCTGAAATAATTTAGTTCAGATTACTTTGGAAAGAACTTGCAGAGAGGTTTTTTTTATATACCTTGCACAAAGAAGAATACCTTTAACTCTTGTTTACGCATTGCGTCACATACCGCAGGCAGGTTACTTTCAAGAAGGAACCAGCTGTGATCAGAGTGCACCAAGGTGAACATATGTAACTAGATTTATATCCTACAAAGTTGACCAGTGGTCACTGGGAAGAACGTATTTGAGTGAGCGAAGTTATAATTATGACGTGTTACGGACGGACATCTGGTGAAACGTTTAAATGACAAATTCACATAGGAATACTCGCAACGCAGTTGATTCAGTATAACGCACCAACAGACAGTCAAGTCCATTCATCATCTTACTACTTCCAGTAATGAGGTCACAGTTACCCTGGCAAAACCAGTTTCTTCGTCGTCGTAAGGTTAATTTGTGTGGCCACGGTTGCTTCAACCTGAGAACCAAAATACCTGTTTTTAAATGCAAGGGTACTTTTTACAAATGATCCTCCCTACAGGAGCCCTCATCAATAGACACAACCCCTACTTAAGTACAACTTATCATTTCTAGAAAGAACTCGTCCCAAAACGACCACGGGACAAAATCTGATATCAAGCCAATTTGTGTCACCAGATTAGCATAGACAATCAGATGCAAGATTGCATTGAGAATGGTCAAAACCAAGTAACCACAATGAATTGAAAAATGTCCGACAACAACCACAAGGCAGTAATTTGAGGTTTGGTTGTTATTCAAATGAATATAACCACCACGATCATATAATCCCTGATTGACTGAATGCGCCAAAGTGTATGCAACAACGACAGCGTAAATCATGTAATTGTAACCATTCCGATCAGCTCTATGTCAGTTAATCGCACCACCGAGTGATACGGTGTGGCACATATTTCATTTTTGTTTCACGGTTTAATTTAAATCTAAATGTACGTTTCCCGTTCATCTGTGATGAACGTTATTAACCGACGTAGCAGAGGCGATACACGCGGCAGCCCTCTTTATTCCTTTTTCCAACCTAGTTATGATCCTCATCATTGCTGATAAGGTTACACGCTTCAAATATGCGATTTTGTCAGTTGAACATGTTTCACGTTTGTGGCTGTAAATCCCTGTCCGATGAACGATTGGCTGACTAAGCGGTGCGGCCTACTTTCATTTCGTCCTGCTTGTGTACATCTTAACACACCGGCATGCAGCCAAGTATAAGCGATATTGTGGTTGACTCCGTTCTCTGTAGCCACTGCTCGTCAGTTCTTGACTTGTTCAAAAAGCTCCACTATGTTTGAAGGAATGTCATCAAAGATTTAACTATTATTGACAATCCGGGATATTTTCTAAACAGATAACCAAAACCAAAATGAGACAAATGGGTGTAATGTACTTTTTCTCTCACCTCATGTGTATGAGTCATGATCTCAACTCGGGTTAGCACAGACCTGCATCGTTCATTAACGGAAGGGATTCGGTAATTGACAAAACTCACAATCTCAAAATCAACTGAATTCTTACAGACGAGCTGAATAGAAAAGTGCATCTAACTGACCACGTGATCAGTCAGTCGCTAATCAAACAGCCGCAAGCGTAATGGAAGATCGGTTGACAAAATCGAATGTTTGAAATATGAAGAAATCATCAAAAACCAGAATATCACTCAAATAAAACAGTATGGCCGGAGCAAATTCAAAACAATGAACAACAAACAAAAGGTATTGAAATGCAAAATCTTAGCCTAACATGGGAGGACCTGACATTCAGTTTTAGCATGAAGAGTATGCATAAAGTAAGAGGGGGAAGATCCGAGAGGAAATCCGCATGGTTGTTTTTAACGTTCTCGTGAGAAAACGATGATCAGTCGTGATGGAAGAAAGTTGATCTGACGTATGGTCTAAGATAAATTGAACTTAGTTAGCTAACGAGTTTCCAAGCAACACGAAACACCACTGTTGTGACAGTAACAGTAGATGAATAGATTAGAAGAACAGAAGCTTCGTGTGTTGAGTTTATGGTTTATGATATAGGTAATGTTGTTACCGCCATGTATTTGATTTTGGAGCCTAGTCTGGTAGCGCATGATAAGTTGTATTACAGTGGAGAATGTCTTATATAGCACCTTATTGAGACAGTAAATTAATGTTAGCATTAGGAAGTTGTCAGCGATAGACATAGGGAAAGTACGAAATTAGTGTAGCTTTGAGTAAAATCAACATTCCAAATGCAGAATCCAAAATGATTTTTACAAGGAAATGTGGGTAAACGCAAGCATTTTTAAAACAAGGCCGAGAGGAAATTATGGTGTCGTAATGAATAATAGCTACAAAATTCGGCAGCTAGTGCCCATAACAATCCGTAACAATGGCTTTCTAATGTGTACATTCAACGAGTTGATCATAAACCAGAGATACCGGGACAATTAAAAAGTTCACCGGGATTTTCCATAACTCACCATTAGGCCGGTACAATTACAAAAGAAGTGACATTTAAGTCAAGATATCGATCGAACTTACTGCATATTAACGCAAAGAAGCGTTTCCTGGATCTCGTTTTGCATCAAGTTTCGTGCTTTAGTGGTTTTGCGTCGACAACGTTCATAAAGTGTGTTCAGCTTTAAAACGTTTATAACGTTTGTAACCATGTATACCGTTCTAAATGCGAAGGTGTCCCCTAATTGTAGTGAACCCCGAAATATTTCAGTCCGATTTCGTAATCCCTAACTCCGGATAATTTATTCGGATGCCCTTAACTACGCACTAGATAACATTTTCGTGCATATGGTTGAAACCAGACAGTAGTTTAGGGAATTTGTTAACAACACTCATTTTTATTTCAGATTGGCTCAAAAGTTTACACACCTGGCGGACAGCGAAATAAAATGCGCAGCAAACACGAAACAAGAGACAGAGTTTTGCGGCAGTTTACGTTGTGTGCAGGTAAGGATATTCCTACTGTTTCGTCGGATTTAAAGTACCTGTTACATGAAACAGGACATTTTTACCGATGTTTCTTGAAGGTGGTTCGGTCACATTCCAGAGAAAATTTTTTTTTACAACACTGAGTTCCCTTGATCCAGTTCACCGGTAACGATAGAGTACATACGTCGCGAGATGTTAACGTTTCGTTTGCTCTCTTCAGTCACGAAAGTAAAACATGAGAATATTTTGGACATGCGGATAGCAACAACAGTAGAAACAATCAACGACTGGGTTTACAAGTTCGAAGGGCCAGAGAGATATACAACAATGTCTGCTTTCAGGGAGAGGGGGACAGATTAAAGAAAGTGTTGCTCGCAAACAGTTATCCTGAGGAGTTCATCGATGTTCACAGTCAGAAAAGACTGATCAAAACTGCCGTGAGTACGGTCCCTAAGAAGCAGGTCTTTTTGAACCTTCCTTTCGAAGGCGATCATATCACAACTAATATAAGTCAAAAATTACAATCTGTTCTAACTCGTACATACCCGGCGGCTGAATTACGGTTGCTACTCACAACTAGGAGTGTCGTTCAGTTTACTGACAATCGTGCCCTATCAAAATGCTCTGTCTCACATGCAATCTATCAGTTCAGTTGCAGTTGTCGTGACGTCTGTATCGGCAGAACAGATCGGTGCCTACGACAAACAATGGCTGAACTTATGCCTAAGTGGTTGGTGCGCGTCATGACGCAACAGGCAATGGCAGCAGAGCGAGTAAGACGAAATCCGACCTCATCTGTAGCAAAGCCCACTATGGAAATAAGTCATGTTGTTGACCGCGCCAACTCGTTTCAAGTATTGTTGCGTAATCGGAATCCGAAGTTGTTTGTCTTCTCCAAATCAATGTTAATCGATACTCGTTGTCTGCTCCTGTGTGTTTGGATAAACTGTTGACTCAGGCAGTTTGTCTGCCCTGGAATCGATAACAGCCTTGTTTCATGTAAACCCACTCGTTGATAGTTTCTATTGTTGTTGCTATCCGCATGCCCTATATATTCCAATGTTTTACGTTCGTGACTGAAGAGAGTAAACGAAATGTTAACATCTCGTGGCGTATGTCTTCTATCGTTACTGGTAAATAGTGTCTAAATTGCAATATTTTAAATACTGATTTCCACCATGTAATATGTCACTAGTAACGTTAGTAGCTACTGGACAGCAGTGAACAGGAACTGATGATTAGATTTTCATGAACAAATCAAATCAAGAGCTAGGTTTGTTACATCATCAATTTCGCAAGTGTTTGTGAAAGCTTATTTTTCTTGCACATGTTGGCAATAGGGAATACCAATTTCTACTCAGTTGAATGGCTTGATCAAACTGTCGAAATGGTATGCGCGGGAAATAAGTGTTTATCCTTGGTCTGTTGTGAGAGAAAACTACTCATCTATAACATATCAACTGCACTTGACAATACCATGACTGGAAACTACCTTCTTCGCTGCTATAAAGTACTTGTTTGTATATTTCTCTGCTGTTACAGTTTCGAGTCGACAATTAACAAACTATATTTTTAAGGCGGTTTTTTTCAAAAATAAGTACATTTCTTCTGGCTGGTTTAGAACGAAGCAGCGAATCAAAGCGCCGTTCTTATTGGAACTCGAAGTAGGGTATATACTTCAGATTAAAAGAGCTTCGAATTTCTGAGTATGCCATTGGCTTCTGTTCCAAACAGCTTTGACGTCATACTGTGCTCAATGAAGAGTCAGGACTACAGCTCAAGAAGTTGGATGGATTACATGACCATTCCCACAACATAAAGTGGTGGCGGTCCAGCTCGTGCAACTACCTCCAAGTAATCCGACTAAAGAACTGCATCAGTTACCGGTGATAACACCGTCGGTTGTTGAGGCTGAAACATCAACAAAATTTTCATTCCACTACTGAACCGTCCCAGTTCTGGAGGCCAGATAATCAGACGAATCTGACGTGTGGAAAGTAATGAACAATGGTGAGCGAATGAACCATCGATGTTCATCGAAGGTCACGTGAACAATGTTTATCAAGTCATCTGTAGAAAAGCCACTATATTAACACTGTCTGCAAATGGTCATTCAACTGCCGGGCGTCTGTAATGCAATGAAGTTCCGCTAAAACGTGTTTAATGAATCCAGGCAAGCTTAGCGATATAAACCTCTCTGTCATTTTTTTAAAAAGACTTCAAAGACTTAAGTTGTCGTAGGACACAGTGACACCGTTAGTAAGTCTGACTGACAAAATTGACGAGCATCTAAGTATGAACGTTTTTCACTTTAAAATACATTCGAAAATTAGCGGACTAACACATAAACATTTGCGGGTAGTCTATAGCAATTTCAAATTCATTCTGGGTGTGGCATATATCGATTGGGATGCATAGTGTTTCAAGTTCACTTTTATGTGCTATAAGTATTAGCCACGTATCATGTTTTTGGCATTGTTTCACTGGTACTGGGTTGGATACCCGGACAAACACATGCCTCGCTGTCACGAAGCCGTTTCAGTATAACTGGCTTGTTAGTTGGTGTATGTGTGTGGGGCAGACTGAATCGCAGTTGTTCTGAAGGGGTTGTCAACCCACGCAGTTGTTGTAAACACATTACTCACGACAGTTGTGTCCGTCATGGTTCAAACTGTTGCATTTAGGTACGCCTAATTTTCGCCAACCAACAGATGTTGAACTATTGATGGTAGACGTGACCATTGGGAGAGGTATTTAAAAATGTTTGTCTGAGAGAGAGAAAGAGATAAGTCTTCCAAACCAGCGCAATTCATGTGGAGGAAAGAATTAGAACTGCGTTTCATTCAACCTGTTTTTCATTTGGATATTTAACACAGTGTTGTCACTGTAAATCGGAAACTCCATACGTAAAATAAGGTTTAATATAGGCGGACTGGAGAGATTTAACTCAGCGTCGAAGCTGGAAAGCTTTCGAAAGTACGGTAGGCGAGAGTGTAACAAGGGTGCTAGTGTAGTGTAATTTACTGTTCATACTGGAACCTAGAAGGGACTTTCCTTTCACGAATATACATAAATATGAACTGTTCTGATGAACGTTTAAACGCATGCGAACGAAACTTTCTGGAACACCACAAAATGAGTGAGAACTAACTATAAGATCACCGTGAATGGACAAATTGTTAGCTAACTCTTAACGGAGTGTGGTGAGTTGTATTTTCTATTTCTTTGGAAGGAGAAATGCACATCACGCATGCAGTTCACCGAAGATTTCGCAATAGGTTTTAACCAACTTCTCATCGTCCTCAGAGAGAACACTTTCATTAAAGAACTCAGCTGCATACATTTTCAGCGTTTATATGCACTATATATTGTCAGGAACTTCACAACAAAACTTCGTACGGGCTAAGATAAGGACAGATATTTTGGTATGAAATTCAAAATTCTGATTGAACTGATATATTTTTGGTTAATGAGTTTTACAAAAAACATTTTTTAACAGATGTGGTGTATGGTTTACGAAGACAGTAATATGGGATAATAATGTATACCGACCATTTAACGCAATAAGGTTAATTGGATCATTAGAGAGAAACACACATGTAAGCTATCAAAGGTGCTTTGCTACTATTCTACAAAATAAATTACTGTTCACTGTGGAATTCGTACCAGTAGTATGCTCAAACACCAGGATATTCCAAGTTGAATGCGTCGATCACTGTTCTTACAATCGTTTCAGGTGAAAAGATTTGCTGTCCAACTTTATAAATACTGTGTGTGTGTGAGTCGATTTATAACAATAGATCATGAGTCTGATGTATAATCTCATTCGGTTTTTTTGCTTTCTTCTTCAAGTCGGTTTAATTACAAGCCTCCCGTTTAACCCAAGAACACTTGTTATAGTGTCTGGAGTTACCCGAACGAGTTCACTATGAGCTTGTTCGCGCACTAGCCTCCCTTGTTTCGGTTATGCCGTGCAATGTGAATTCCACCAACATGACAGTTTCGGACATGTTTGTTTGTCTGAACTTCTATGCGTCAATAATTCCAACATACGAATGAGCAAAAATCATACGTATATTTGTCTTGGCTTGATGAATCTGAGTTGACCAAATTAAAATTACAGGGACAGAAATTTAGTTAGTGATCTTGGTTGCCACTCGGTACGTGACCCTTATTCAGACTCATATGAAAAAATCGAAGACACCTGCTTAATCTAGGATAGAACTTCAAATACTGTCTGTCTCAAAATAATCTTCCACCCAACCCATCTAAAGGCCTCATGGGTAACGTATTGAATGTTAAACACTAACCGAACCGCTGAACTTGCAGGCAACAATGACTCCTTTTCCGAGTGTGCACAGTCTAGAGCAGCTTGACAGAGACTGTCGAGAAATGCTCGATGCACATGATTAAGACGTCAGGCTGAATCAATAGATAAGCTCTGTCTGGGTTTCCGCCCCTTCTGTTCAGTCAACCCGTAAACTTCCGTCAAATTTTTTTCGTTTGGTTTTCCACAATTGCTAGATTTTAACACCAAACTATATGACTATCATATTCTATATCATGCGGTTTTTTCCTCTAGCCAGCTCCTCTCAGCTTGTAACCTTCAGAGAGGTTCTTCGAATTATTCAAGCAAATCATTTGAATAACTATCATGACTCCATAAATCATGATATTTTGGTCATTTGCCAGATGGAGAACTGATGTTTTCACCTTTGATTATGTTGATCGATTAGGGAGTTGGAGTAGCATTTAGAGTAAGACATTTTCCGAAATACTGAGCTAGAGTATCGTCGGGATGCATGGAGGTGTTCGTGATATTCAGTAGGAAAATCTTGAATTGAACAAAACCGTGAGAAGAACTGTGTGTGGCATACGGTTAAGAAGTTTAGGAACACGATTTTGAAAGCTATTAACATGCATAGAGCATATACGTCTGAAGCGGAGAAATCGGACGGAAGTGACATCTTTGTCAAATTGAATAACACATGACGTCAAAATAATCAAAAGCTGTATTGACGGTACAAAATCTCAAAACTTTTAGTGATAAAAGACGCCATCTTACAAAACACAGTTACACCTAGGTTATCTTGAAAGTGTGTTTGTTAGATCTGTTTGGAGGAAAACCAAACCTGTGTTCCAAAGTTTGGAGTAAAGAGTGGCAGTTTGGCATAAATTAACAACCTGACCAAACGGCTTGTTGATACTACTGAACAGGGTTTTCTTTAGACCAGAACTGACAATAGTTGCGCGGCAAGAAATCCGAGTACATCTCAATTTTTAAAAAGTCATGTCCACCATTAAACTAACTATACACTATAATATTGACTGATTTAAGATACTCTACTGCTGATTGGGTACGGACGACATTGTGAGTAGTTTGACTAATCCATTCAGTTCTACGGAGTAGAAGAGGCCACTCACTCTTTCTGGTAAGTACATCTTCATTAGGCCCTGTTCAAACGCATTGCCTTATTCAGCCTGGTTAGATGTTACACAGTAACATGGAACTGACATATTGACCGAGTTTCATGTAGCATCTAACAGACTCATTGCTTCGGGTTAATCACTAAGCACACACCGTTTGAAATCACTATCCTATGCATCCAGACAGTGTGTGCCTGCGTCGTGCAGTCGCGTAATCTGTCACAGACATTCGTGTGTTACTCCTTCAAGTAGAATAGGATCTTTGGCAAACCTGGAGTGCTGAACTTCTCTACGTGCGTTCGTTCAGTTTACCTAGGTAACTGCCTAGGTAAATAGTAAGGAAATGTTGTTGATTGTCGCGTTTTCAAGGGTACGTACGCAGTCCACTCCGGATTATGTGGTAACTGTTACTCCGACGAGTAAGACCTACAGGTCGGTCAGTATTGTGTCTGAATCGGATGTAACCAATTGGGAGATATGTAAACTTGTTCGAATTACTTGGACCCTGAAAGATGTGGTCATTCTCCAACTAAACGCACCATATGGGTTGACTAAAGGTAAGCCTGGATCTAGACCACGCTTGTTGTTGGTCTGGTTTTGAGTCTAACCGCCGTCCAAACTGACCGACTGACTTATGCGTTTCTCATCTGCTTTGCAATCATCGCCTACCTGTCGGTGATCATCGACGACTCAGTCACAGCTACTCGAATGACCGAGCCAAGATTCAACCAGACATGATGCATTCTTCTCAGTCAGGTACACAAACGGAACAACTGGAGTACATTACTTCCTCATATTCTCTGTCCTAAGTAGTATTCGACAAGTGTGAGAACGTCTACAGTTTGTGAAGCTTGTCTGGGAGTCGGCAGACTATTGAGTTCAATGTTATGCCCTACCCAAAGTTAATACATGATGGTACGAAATTTGTCTGGTATGTATACAGCAGGTTAGTTGTGGTAACAAAATTGTACAGTGTTTACTGTTCCAAACAACGACTCATGTGAAATGTATCTATGCACCCGTGAGGATTCACGAAAATTGCCTGACAACCCACGGTAGACCAATACAACGTGTGTCCCGTTCGAGTGTCTGAGTAGATTAAATGAGTTGTTACATATATGATAACGTCGTATTTCCAAACATCCAGTATAATTCATGAAAGCTCTAAATCGGAGTAATGTATTAAGGTAACGGAAAACTGCGAGGATAAAATGAAGCAAGACAGCTTAAATGGTGTTCGTAAGTTTATAAATACACCGAGCACAGTCCCAGTAAATTTAGGGTTGATCACGGAGTTATATGATTGACTCGATGATGAATAACGGAGGACAGACTGTTCGGCAAAACACGTGACACTCCTGATAAACTCACCGGGGCAATTCGAAACTTTCTGGAGAAAATTCAACTACTTAATGGATAAGGACTCGTTATTGAGTGCGATATACTACAGTGTACAAATTACGTTCCCATTGTGTGACTCAGATGTTTCGCCGTCTTTAGCCATTGGTCATCAGGTCGGTCGAACTTTTTGTGGTCCGTTATGCGTTGACTATCTTGTGGGTTTTTAGGGTTGTGAGCATTCATACTGTGCTGGGCTGTAGATATCCTGCTGAGACGCTGGAAGAAATTATGCGTCCAGCTGTGCATTTTATTTTCTAGGATATAAGCCATTGACATGGAAATTGCCCAAACGTGATGATGACTCGCAACAGTTCTCTCACAATCGGATATGATAGAGACAGTACACTGTAGACAGCGCTGGCTGAATACTGGGAATTTGTGTCGTGATCTGTTCGAATAGAAGTGGTTACCAGTCTGTAGAACCAGACTGAACAAGCTTTTTTTGTTAACTCTATATTTAAGGCATCGATCAGTCATCCCTGCGCCAACTTAAAAGTACAAGTAGGCCATTACCCGGAAGATGAGATCATATATAGCCTCACGGGACCCTGTTTCGAAATCAGACCTCCGTGGTCAATAGTCTGACAAACACCCCTGTATGCATAGTGATTCTTTCATGGAATTTTCCCATTAACCTCCGAGGCATAACTGTAAAAAAGATATGAACCTGTAGTCAACGCAGCTAACCGGTTGAGCTTAGTAAGGAGGCCTGATCACCATAACATTGCCGCAGCCTTCTGAAGATCCAGTTACAAAAGGTGTACTGGACTGTTTCATTTAACCATCAGTTGAGTAAATCTTCGCGAAGACTGGTATTTAAAAATTCTGGGACTTGGACTTAGAACAAAATCTTATTAACCACTGTTCGCTCGATCAAAAGGACTCAACTTTTGAGAACTCAGTTATGACTACTCTTAGGTTTGTTTGCATCTCTTTTCAACCTAGGGTACCAGGTGCATCTGTATGAAGAAGATGTTAACTGTGTTGGAGAGTGTATTATATATAAACAGTGCGACCAGTTCCGATGTGATGGAATTCTGCCGGTGATTTTCTGTAAGCCTGCTTACATTCCAACGTCGGGTATAAAATATAGGTTTGCTTGTCAGCTGAAGTGTTGTTCTCCGATTAGTACGCTCGTCAGAGCATACAATGCTGTTAGCCTAGTTGTCTCGTTCGGAACGTTTTTACCACAGCGTCTTATGTCACACAATCAGTTTCAGCGTCAGACACATAAAACGTTATCTGGAAATATTGACGTCAATGCATAGACGACTGCAAAGGCAACTGAACGTTAGTTGTAAATCTGAGTAGCAAGAAAATTTCAACATGCGCTGAATAACAGGTCACACAAAACGTGTGGAGTCAGTTGCACACATAAAAACAGTTTACAGTATCCTTTCCAAAGTGAATTGTGACAGTGCGAAACCAGCTAGATTTGCAATGCGTTCCTTGTTCTACATTCAAGTTGGAACAAAAACTAATAGTTTTTTCTGAGGTTGCTACAGTCCAAACGATCAACCTAGAAGTCAGTGTCCAGAATGAACCAGCTGAGTCTGTGGCAACCACAAAAATAACAACTGTGTACTTGCTGAAATTAATTGTGTTTTCCTAGTCCATTTTGACATGGCCATACATAGAGTTGAGTACAAAGTGGTTTTGGTTAGTCGACTCCGACTACATGTTAAGGCGGCAAGACTCTCGGTGGTGATTGTTTTCAATTTTGCAAAGTCATTCACTGAGTTTTCTTTCTTTCAGGCGTCACTGTGTTAAATGACCTGTAGTGAACACCCGTTAACCGTCCAGTCAACATACTGTTTGGCTTAGGACAGTTACTTTTTGTACGCTGTGTTGACCTTCAAAACCGAACTGTGATTAATCAGGGGATTAGATCAGGTGGGTTTATATAGATCCGTTTGGTTGTGGGTGACCTAGGTTGATTGAATCAGTGGATATTCCCACAAGACTGGAGATCACCCACAACTGATCGCAGCTGTCGCATTCCCACAGAACTTCCAGTCGGTCCCTTTCTAGAAGAACTAGACTCGAGTTTCTTTCTAATTAGAGCTCGACAATAGTGCATATCCTTGTCGCTGCCGGGATTGGAGTTAACAGGACACTTACCGTGTCTCCTCTCAAGGCGATCGGGCAGAGTGACAATTACTCATAAGCGAAAACGGTTGGGCGTTCACACATGATAATTCAGTTGTGCCTAATGTGAAGTCAATGACAAATTGGTCAACACGATTGCCTCATGAACAGCGTGTCCATGGTTCAAGTCCCGGCAGTGGCGACGATATGCACTACTGATGAGCTCTAATGAGAGCGAAATTGAGTCTACTGCTTCTTTTCGAAAGGAGCCGACTGGGAAGTCTATGAGAATGCGACAGCTGCAATCAATTATGGATGATGTTCAGTCCATATGAAAAACAAAATCTCCTACTACTTATCAGTAATTCCCAGAGGACTTTGCGATGATGGTCGCTATGACAATTTGCTGCTTAGTCAGTTCAGATAGGACTTTCGAGATCATCACGTCGAATGTGTGAGCTGTAAAGCCTTATCACAAGGAACGTCGTCTTGAAGATCTCTCATTCATCGGGATTGAATAGTTCAGAATGATGATGCCAATGATGATACTCTGTCTACTGGTATAGCTACCTGTATGAGGTACAGTCACTTCACAACGAAAACTGCGGTTTCACCTCAAATTCGTAAGGATTGTGTCGTATTTGTTGATGCAATTATGTGTGATGCTAGTATATTTTCTCAGTCAGTCTAAGGCTTGGGAATTATGGCCTGTTCTTGAGTTAGTCAACTGTTCGCAGAAGGAACAGTATTCAGCAAAGCTAATCTAGATGACCCGTATCTACAGCGAAAGAGAGTTGTATTCATTCTATTGTCATAACTGTAGCACGTGTTTAATGGGAACTGATGCGAAACATTTGTGTTTCCGCTATGCCTGTTTGATTTGTACATGCTGAAATTTGATAACACTGGATTATATGTGCAAACGGTTTGTAATTTGCGTTTATCAAAACATAAAACCCTTAGTGGAACGAAATTTTTGCGCTGCCGGTTCCAAGTTTGTTTTGTTCACATTTGTCTGATCTGAATCTACTGTCCTGCATCTGTTGATCACCTTTCTTGTCAGCTGAATACCCCAAACTAACTTGCGAACAGTGAGTGAGTACAAGTGAGTTAGTTATTTACTTTCTACTAACTGTAATTTCGTATTGATGATTATTGAATCACATGCTGACCTAGACTGTTATAAGTGAAAACACAACGAGAAGGATGAATTGGGTTGAATAAATCAACCAGGACGAAGAGAATTTGATAGATAATAATTTGACTTCGCAATTAACCGAAACGAAAACCGGTTTGTATGTCTCAGTTTGTATGTCTCAGTGAACCAATCTAAGTTGTGTTGGCCATTAATTGCATCCACATTTGAACGGTAGGTAAACTGGCGTCTGCACGCTGAGGCTTATTTGCTGTGAACCCACTTGTTATACGGTATTGGACTGGTGACAATGCAATTATCTATTAGAAAAGTGCATTTATTTGTTAAGAGTTGCACTTGTGTATCACTGATTGAACACTGGAAACAGAGTACTCGATGGTGTGCATTAGCCATTAATTATTCAGAGACATAACTATGGCAAACACAAATGCTAATGGTCCTGGTGATTTTGTTATCAGTTAAGCTGCAGAGGAATATGCTTGTAAACTACAGTTGTGTTCTAAGTCAGTAGGAATATAGTTCGGTTGGTTGCATTAACGAGTATTCTGTGACAGTACATTTGAAAATGACAAGTCAGTGTTCAGTTGTAATCACTGTTATGCAGACAGTGACGGCAGAATCGGAAAAGACTAATCACTGACTAACCATGAATTGATGTGTGTATACGGGAGTGGAAAATGGATTGAGAGAGAGAACGCAACTAAGCAACGTCTGTTTATAGCGTGAGTTTTAGTCAGAATAAAGTGACCTTTCTCGAAATAGTCACAGAAAAAGTTTCGAATTAAATGATCAACACATGGCTGTCAAGTTACTGTTCTTATCAAGTCAACGGAGAGAGATGAATGTTTTACTTAAAAGCTTATGAAAGAAATTTCAAAACACCTGAGAATATTGTTTGTTCAGTGAGTACCAAAGTGCTTTCTGCAGGTAGTGTTTCCTGGTCAGTTTTACTGATCATTGAAAATTCCGGCGAACAGGCAGCATTACTAGATAATTGAAAGAGAGCCAAAGCAAATCGTAACTGGCTATCATTCTGAAACTCGATTTCCATATGGCTGGAAACAAATAACCGACTTCTTAAAAGACTGAGCTATTTTACTGCAACTTTCCCATAAAATATAGCAAGTTGGTTGAGTAGGGAAAATTCACACAGGTTCAAGCACTAATGAGTGTTTGGTGTTCAACGGTAGAGACAAGGATAGAACTTATCGGCTCTGAAAACTCTTGTGACAACAACAGCTGGCACTTGATGTTGGAAATGGTTGATGTGCCATAGCTGGGTCTTACAAATACCACAGAGGCTATAAAATCAGATTTAACGGCCTACGAATATATGTTAATATGATAATAGAAACGTACACTGGACAGCGAGGTCTTGGTTACTGAGGTTGCAAGGCGGTGAGTGAGCTATTTCTCTTAGTTACCAGCCTCTACTCTTTTATGGGTGGAATTCAACCAGTCCGTATCTGTCCAAATTTCGTGACTTGTTAGCCGTCAAATTTATTTCCACATGATATTCTGATACTTCATTCGATTGCCATTTGTGAAGAAAGCTTGACATTCGTCTTTACTCAGGACCATATTCATTTCTAATGGGTATGTAAACTTCAGATCGTATGAATGATACACACGTATTCAAAATTCACCGACGGAGAACAGGTCAATGAACGAACATTTGTTTGTGATGTGCACAGTTCAACAGAGTCACTGTCCACAGGACATTACTAACACCATTCTAGGTTATGTTCCATTTTATGTCCATCCAAATATAGCGGAGGTTTTGCCCCAGAATGTTCTAACACATCATAAAAAGGGTTTATTTCAATGCAGGATGGCTTGTGAATATCAGATCAGTGGTTTTATTGTAGTTGACCTGCGTTTCTTTTAGACTGTGCTTGCGTATGCCAGCTGATTGGAATCAGTTAGAGTGTGGACAAGAACGGGAACGCTACTGAAGAAAATGATCATTCTGAACCATTCTATGATTTTCAGAAGTGAAATGCTGCCTGTCGAACAGTTCACTTTTGGTTATTTCACACTGTTTTAAGACGAGCAAAATCAACATCTATGCATTACATTAGTACGTCGGACACTTGAACTGAAGAGTAGCTAGGTGCCAAACTTGTTCCCCTGGAACTGAATAAAGAGGACCATGGTAAATTCAATGGTTGGATAGCTTTCTTCTCTCTATATGTGAAACTTCATATTTTGTTTGATCATTCACATGCTTTCGTGGAACAGGCTACGTTGATTGTACAGTCAGACACCCTTCCCAGAGAATATAAAAACACCATTCCATACAGCTAGCTAACATCGAGGTGAAATCCGGAAAGATGGATTCCGTTTAGTCGATTCATCACGGGGGTGAAATTATACATATTAGTCTTATCAGAAGATTACACAAAATATTCATTTAGGTAAGTTAAACTATGGTGAAGAAACAGGAAAACCAACCGACGTCTCATAGGTGCAATTCGGGATGAGGTAAATGGCTCCAGCGCCACGTTAAAGAGGTTGATTCCCCCAACACTTTCTACCAACAGAGAACCGGTGTTTGATGCATGGCTAGCAGCAATTCGGAATAGACAAGCATCCTGGGGTTACGGTAGCGTAATGGAAACATGAACGAAGTGACAGGGTCATCCACATTAACTGTTGCGATTAGAAGTTTCGTGACCGGTGATGTCGGATTTTTGATTAAGTGTAGTGATGTTGATTCTCGTTGAGTTATCGCCTGAACCAACCACTAAAAAATGTGCTACACCTTTGTCTGCCGCAGGATTCGATGTGTTCTGCTAACATATTCATCACTACAACTGCAGGTTAACCAGTAGATTATTCGGGGACAGTTTCCTCAGAAAGATAGGGGGAATAATCCTGCTAGCGGATAGTAACGAACGCAGTTCCAATAAGAGCTAGTCGCAGTCGATAGCAGGTTTCAAACGTCCACTTACGGTGTGAATATTGTAGATTCTTACGTAAACATGGCTAACGGAGACCTGTTTCTTCGGCGCTGACCGTCAATGAAACTGTGTGTGTCGTTGCTTGCAACAAATTTCAAAAACCTATCAGGATATACATTCTCAAGCAGAATACTTCTCATGAGATCCATTTCACACCGTGGACGGTCAGTCGTCCATAATTTTCTTGCTTGAAGAAAAAACCGCATACTCAAAACCGTGCTTATGAGCTATGGGTACTAATGAACAGAACTACAAATACTGTTCGCTTTATGTAGCTTCCAGATAACCGGACCGGCTTTTTCCAAAGCGCTGATAATCAAGTGTCACACACTGGTTCTCTGTAGGTAGAAAGTGTTGATACAATAAACAGTGTTGCCGCGGTAAGGGAACCGTTTACCCTACCATGATAACTACTCCTGGGACTCTTGTTTATTTCACTATTTCACCGTCATGTGTTGAACCTATCTGAATGAATGTTACCTGTTATCAACTGAGAAGAATAAACGAAAAACCCACAGTGCGTAATCTTATTTTTTTGAGAAAATGAAATCCACTTCAGAAACAATTCTTGCTCACTTCGATGATTCAAGAAACCGCGTCTTACTGGAATTGGCTATGTAGTCATTAGCTACCATGACGGTGGTCGGAACCTGGTTAGGTTTTCTACAAATTTATGCTTAAAAAATTCGCTAAGGTACTGCGGTTACCATGGTCCACTGTTGTCAACCGGCAGTCCAAGAGTTCGACCCACCTTCTAATTCAAAGCTGCTTGACGTAATCAGTTTACTGGCTTCATAACCATGAAACTATAGATCCTTACGCAATTGCCCCAACAATGAAGAACAGAAAGCGGACTTTTCGTCAAACCGCCTTTCAATTCTTATTGTTTACCTAAAAGATTTAAATAAAACTGCTTCACTGGTTGGAGGATATTTTGACAGAGACTTGGTTATATCATTTCTCATATTGACGAGCAAAGCTTCCTGTAGGAACTTCTGGATCGGCTATCCCGAGGTCTCACAGTTCATGTTTATTAGTGGCGAATCATAGAACATTTTAAACCCGTCTGTTAGGTTAAGTCAGACTATGTCTCAGAAAGTCTCCGTGAATTTAGCGTAAATTTAATGGGGGGCCTGCTTTTTCCTAGTCACCAATGGTCTGATGACTTAACAAATCATCATACCACGATGATCTTGTGAAAAAACCGTGATAGACAAACGAATATCCAAAGGGACCCCGGTAGTTGTGACGTGGGAAATGAAAGTCCAGAATAATTTAACTGCGTTTACGTAATCACGTGACGACCTTCTTAGCATTTTACGAGCTAGACACCCGTGACGACAAAATTCATTATGTAGTTCTTCTGGCGACATAAGACCGACAAAAACACTGTTCTCAAAAACAATCTTCATTCGATATGAACACCCTTTCTCAATAAATAAGACAGTGTTTTTTAAACTGAGTGGCCCGCTACATTCAGACGCATGACAGCAATCGCTCTAACGGTAGGCCCATACAGTGCGCTCGAACGCGCTCACTGTTTAGTGGTTTTGCTTTCTCACTCCCTTTGTTGATATATGGAAGAACTTTCTAATCGACTGATGAATACACCGCGGTTTTTCAACCAGGGAAGATTTCATGAACATGTCGGTCATGACTGACAGTGGAAATTGTGTGTTTCCGTAGCTTGTCAGATAATGGGGCTCCAAAACAAGATAACTGATCTAAAACCAACGCATAGGCATCTCATGTATGCGCAACTGACACAAACACATATTGTAGAAACACACACTAGGCGTAACACCATGAAACAAAGATATGTATGCTGACCTAACTAAGATGTGGTCATTTCGGCTCTCTTTAGAATTACCGTAGAATACTATGACCCCACATTTGTCTGGGTTAGTTCATTTGACGTTCGAGCTAAGAACACAGTCGTCTAATGGTAACTGAACGTTGCATTTAGATGACTTTGTTTGTTGTAAATGACTCAGGCATAAGTCCTTTTGAAACATCATCCGGGATCCAAAACAGCTTTCCCAAATCCTCAGTTTCCATGGTCAACAAGTGATTGGACAGACTAAGTAACAGACAGAGCGCAACCAGTAATTTATCAGAGGCTGTTCTGAATGCATTTCCTCGAGCCAGCAAGAATAATCCTATCGAAATACGTGTGCGCTACATTAGAATCAATGCTCACATGCGTTAAACTTTAGTAGGCAGTGTGTGTATAAGTATGAAAAGACTGTTGTCTCCTTCAGGGGCTTCTGAAAGCTATCATATGCATTAGATTGACTGACCTCAAAAGTTCATAAACAGACTAATCTACACACAATTCGTTGGAACAAAGGTTAAAATCAAATATAAAAATTCACAGTGATAGCTCTACTTAAAAAAAGTTAGATTAGGTTCACAAACCTTTGAAAGTGTGGGTTGAATATAGCGGATCCCGTCTGCTGCAACCGTTGAGTCCAACCTTTTCGCTAAATTCAGTAGCGTGCCTTGTAAAACTGCCTCCCAAAATGGAGGAACAGACAGATCGATTGGTAAGGTTGATGGCAGCATTAGGTGTGGAATGTGGCGGCTCAACTGAACGACCAATTTCGCGAGGCACTGGGTTGAAATGTGCGTCTATCCGGGGACAAGGAACCAATTGTTTTGGGCTAGATGGTTCGCTGAGGAATATATGATTGACATGACCAGACGGCAATGGTTCTTTAGATGCGACTTTGGGGACTGAACCGGAATGACAGGGAACTGTTTTTTCCTTTTCCAGACCCTGCAAAACGAAATTGCGGTGCAAAGTAAGATTTATCTGAATCATCAGCTTCACGTCAGTTTGTTTGCTTTGAAAAGTTGTCTTGCAAATCCGTGACAGTGATATTTTATATCGAAACACGTGTAGAAAGTTCGACTTCCAGCGTGGGATTTGGCTGGTTGCTGGAGAAGTGTTTGAATAAAACATATATTTATACATGGACTATGGAAGGAATATGCTTGGAAAATTTAAAACACTGAGTTCCTCTGATCCAGTTCACCAATAATGACAGAGAATGTACATCTCCGAGGCATCGTTGATCAGTACCCGTTTATCGGTTCTGTGTGTACATAAATTGTTGACTCGCACAGTTTTTCTGCTCTGGAGGTGCCGACAATCCTTGTTTCATGTAAACCCAGTCGTTCATTGTTTCTATTGTCGTTGCTATCCGCTTACCCTATGTACTCTAAGTTTTTATGTTCGTGACTGAAGAAAGCGAACGAAGTTTTAACATCTCGCGATTTATGTTTTTTTTAATCGTTAATGTTGACTGAATCTGCGTAAATTTTTGACCAAAAATAAGAGATCAGTAACAGGTCAGTAAAGTTTTGTCCTCAATGTTTGGTTTCAGTTGTGTAATTATATCTCATCATTATTTCCCAATCAAGAATTAGCAAAAACACTTTCCATTATTTCGACTCGCCATTCATTTACAAATGATTTATGAGGATATGGGTGAGGAAAAGATTTTTTCCCGTAGTACTCAGTTGATCTCAAGAAGCTTGCAAGCTGTAATATTAATCGCATTTTGGTGGTGTACACTTATAGCCAGACACAGATTCGAACATACAGTCAACAAACAAAAGTGGTAGCATCTACGACACGCCATCGAACCGATTTACCAAACCTATGCAGTATAGTCCGAGAGCACACGAACGAAAGTGGAGTTTGAGTAAGGATAGCGAATAACCAATAAACATGCGGATGAAGTTTTTCATATTCATATGTCTTGTACTGAGTAACTCTCAGTCTGCGTAATCGATATTTTTTGTTCGAAACTGCAGAGAAAAGTAAAAGTTAAACAAAACCGAAGAGTGGTACGTCGCATACAACAGATTAGCAGATTATCAAAATAAAAGCACATCTATGTTATTGTTATTGTTATTGATAGGTTCAAGACAAATGCAACGTGTTTGTGAACAATAAGTCCATTCAAATCAATCGGTTACTTGCACAGAAAAAAGGAGCTTGTTTCAAAATTTCCGATTGCGCAGATTTAGTCGGTACGAGATGATCGATATCGTCTGACTGAAGCCGACATCCAGTGGGTTGGTTTAACAAGACACGGATTTTCGACTTTTACACTGTGTTCTGTTGATGTAATCTCATGGACGATTTATCAAATTAGGCACACTGACTTCTGAAATGTATGCATCCGCTGTACCAGCCGCCTCGGCCATGTTTCAGTCATGCAACAACACTTGGTACTTTAACTTCCGTCGATGAACAACAAATCAATCATTGATCCATCAGTGATTGTAGTACGTATGTAAGTATGTGCACAAATCCGTAAAAGTTAGCAAATCGAAATCTGCAAGTCGACATATTGGTCACATTTGATCTAACGTCTGACTATATTTACCGTGAGGGGCAATGCGTTCATTTTGAGATAGACGGTATCACAACGGTATCATTGCAATTAAAAAGGAACCCAATAAATACCATGATTTGTTTCATCGGATGCTTTGTTCTTATGACGTATTTGCTTGGTTTATACAAAAGGGCAACTTGTCAGTTAAGTGCGTTTCTGTTTAAGTCATGTCGTTCGAACAAAATGGGCCCACGGAATTATCGTTATTAATGAAGAGTAGGGGAGAACTCCTACAGTCAGGTGACTATTTTAATTCCCAGATTATTTTCTGTAAACATCAATAGCCGGTGAGTTGTGAACTTCCTTTAGTCAACCTATCTAAATAAGGGTTCGTTATTCTCCAGGCAGTCGTGGCTTTAGACTCACCTGGTCCTGGTGTATGAGGTAAGAATTAAGCGGTCGAATTTCTGTTAAGCCGAAATGAGAGTTGAAATACGAAAAAAACATATCTGCAACCGTGTATATGTCATAAAAATGTTATTTTATCTGTTGGCTGACAGTTCGGTTGTACATTATTTCCCAAAGTTAGAAGGATATGAGAAGCAACGTAGGTCAGAAGATCAAATTTCTAATGCTTGTGCCAAATAGTCAGCTCAATAATTGTTTGGGATTGTCTAGATGATTCCGATATGTTGCGGATATCTATTCGTAAACTTGTGGACACGGTTTATAAGACGGTTGCTAAGCCAATTACAGACTTACTGCTCATAGGGATGCGGCAAGTCACTAAAATTAACGGTCACTGAAAAACAACCTTTATTCACAGAATGTTGAGCCACTGGTGCTCTACTCAAATTTGAAAGTGGTCAACAGCACCACTTCACATATTGCAAGTAAGAAGATTTCTTTTGTTCTGTAAAATTGCAATACTCAAATTTATGCCGGGCTTACATAATTCTTCCTCCCAAGTAACACTTGGAATGCATTCAGTGAAACTCGAAACCAAAACCAAAAATCTACTACAAATAAGTGGCAAAGTATTTTACTGTCGTACAGGCATTGTTACACATAAGAAACAAAGGGAGATTTCATAATAAAAAGGGCAACACAGTAGAGAAAATCAAGAGATCGGGCAAGCTGAACACTATTCATACAAGGTTGTTGTTGAGCGTTTGGATTTGATCATTCAGTCATACGTGTTGTGGGATTGTTAGCATTATGGTCAACGTGTTGGTCTCACAAGCACAAGGGTCAAAGTGCAAACTCTGATCTGGACAAGGATATGCACTACTGGTGAGCTCTAATAAGAGCGAAACTCAAGGTTAGTGCTTCCTTTTGAAGTGGGCTAGCCGAAAGGCTTATCTGAATGCACAGGCTGCGATCACATGTGGGTGGTGTTCACTTTTGAGATATATACTTCTCAAACCACCATAACAGTGGACTTCTGGCTGTTTTTCCATTTACATCATCAAACATATCATACTTCCGATAGCTGCCTGTTACTGCTTATGACGCCAAAGACTTTAAAGTCATCCAGTTTGTGACCACCCTATTTCATCAGTGCAGAAAGAAGACAAATACCACGATGTGTTAAAAGTTAGTTCACTGTCATCAGTTGCAAACATAAAACATGCAGGTTATATACGACAAACAATTAGTGATCGACAAAGTAAGCACACGCATACAATAACAGTACGTATTATGTCATCATCACCACGGCAACCGCATGGGTTGCTTCAACCACTTTTGTGCGCAGACCGTCGGCTGTTGAGTTCTGGTTAACATAGATTCGGTAAAAGCCAGCAGCTTCGGGTTCTGATGATGCAACAGTAGTTTGAATTGTCTAAATGAGTCAGCCTGGTCACTCGTTACCACCAGTGTCTAGTAATCGATGGTGCGGGTTTCGAGCAATGGGTTCACTGGATTGAGTTTATTGTGTTATCGGGCATGTTAACCATCTTCGGGCCTGCTACTAAACGAAACAGCTATCCATCTGTTCTGCCTATGTAAATGCTACGGCAACTGCAAGTGAACTGATAGACAACGTCAAAGTCAGAACAGTTGGACAAACTTCATTTGTGATTTTGATAAACAGGTATTTGTTGTTTGAGTCAAGCAGTGAATACTTTGTTCGGAACTGTGGGTCATTAAGCGTTGGTACCTCATGGCAACAGGCTGCCAAGTTGACTATGTTAGCTCATTCACAATATTGTAATGCAGTCAGACCACGAAGCTACTGGCCTCTAGTGATTGATCAGAACTCACCAGCCCGCTGCATGTACACAAAAGTAGTTGAAGCAACCTATCGAATTGCCGTGGTGATGATGACACAATACGTGGTGTGACTGGATGCTTATCCAAACCCTGTATGTATCTCTATTTGTCTGTTATATATCACTTGAATGCTTTGCGTCCACCGTTGATGAGACTGAATGAAGTGTCTACATATCGCAACATGTCTTCTTTCTGCACTGATGAAGCTATTAAAAATATCCCGTGATTCAACTGCTCTTCCTGAAATGCTTGTTAATGGTTTTCTGATTTCAAGTAACTTCAACTCAAAAGGTCTAATCAGATATCCGTACAACGAAAAATTTACTTGGCACTATTGGTGCTTTGGCGATTTTTTCTAGGGTAATGTAGCTGTCCTCGTAGACCTCCCAACAGAGCATATCGAGGCACACGCTAGCCGTTTATATGCATCGGTTTGATGTAGTCATTATACCAGACTTGACTATGAGGTATGACAGATTTGCAAACTTCTGAGAAATACCAAGTGTCAAAACTTCTGTGGCAGTAAACGTTGACAGTCTGGAACTTGGCGTTTAATGGGTTAATAGTTAGCAGATTTGCATTTTGGTATAGATGAAAGTTGAGTTTTGAAACAAATGTTCAACGCGGCAGGCATTGACATTGAGAACTAGTTTGGTTCTGTTCAAATTCTTTGGCATGTGATACATATTCTTTAGGAATTTCCACAAATGTAACCAGAATCCTATCGCAATCGTTTGCTTGTTGAATCAAAAACGACTCGAAAGAATAATCCGGTCAATCCTATGGCAAGGAAGCAGTATAAGAACAGAACAACTCTGAACCGAATGGCGTCATGTTCACACTCTATTTCATCCAGATTACTCGAGCGAATATTATGCAATTCGACAGTTTTTTGAGATTTCAGAATACGCTTTCACAAGGATAAATTTGGATGAATTCGTTCAGCTAATTAACGCCACGCTGAAATCGGACGTCAAAACGCTTCGTAAAATTTTTTTACCGTGTTTTACTAATGCGCTTTTATCGTAACTGTTTTATGGGTACAGTATTCAGATTTGAATACACTTTGAAGGCGAGGTTAAGTAATACTGCATGAGTTAAACAGGAGTAAGTCGATCACGTCTTTCTGAATTTACGTGAGATCAGTGATCCGATGTGACCGTACGAGATGAGTGAAGCGGTAGCGGTGAATGCAAGTCATTTATTCATTCGATAATTGACATAACAATTGAAAGAATGAGTGGTTATAATTACGATACTAATTCTTTCACTTACATTGAAGGTGAGCATTTTGACTGAAGAAATCTAGGTCATTTGTAACAAGGGAATCCACAAACGCCAATGTGCAACCGTGACAGTAAATTACAACTACGCGCGACAATATTTCGAACGAATTGCATATCTCAGACAGAATGGTCTTGCTTTGTTTCGTACACCGTAAATTTCAGTGAAACAAGATAAATGTAACCGAGTAGAAAATTGTCATATTATTCACTCAGTCACTTAGGTAGACATTCGTAGTAGACGCTTCCCTGGACTGCAACTCAGACGCTTGATTGCCTTATCATGTGGTCTAAACCTAGGCTAGTATTTGCCTGGCCGAGTAACCAGACAGTGAATGATGCACGTTTTTGTGGATCGATATTCAAACAATTCGGTTGCTTGTATGCATTTTTATTGAAAAAGATGTTTGGGGTGGAGCAAATAGCAAAAAAGGGAAAAACTGGTCAAATATATTATACGTAGCAAACAATAGAAATAATTACCCATCCTTTAACCACAACAGTAGTGACCGGGAATGTATGCATTACTTGAGAACAGTTTACTGCCACTGCTGTTGTAATGTAATGTTTTCCAATGGCTAAAATGTGTGTGCGTGTACGCAAGAAATAGCCTCCTATCACTGAGTCTATGCAACCAGCTGCACGTTAGGTTAAAAGATGTCGGCTAGACTGTGAATGAATTTCCCAACAGTTTCCAGTTCACGTGAAAGATAATCAATAACTCCGACTACATACAATAGGTTCTGCTGAAAAGTAGCTGCCGTGATAATGTACAAAATGAGTTAAGTTTCTAAAATACCCTTCCAAACTAGCATCATTTCTCACATCCTTTGTTAAGCGGATAACTAAATGATGTTCATTCTTGTCGGCTGATCATTAAGCCCCTAGGTTTCATGGATGACCGATTTAATGAAATTCTACTTCAAGGTATGAGATGCCAGAGTGTCTCCACCACGTCGATATTGTGTTCTAAGTGATCGGAGGTAACCACGGTGAGAGCAGGTGGCCTTAGTTTACTGTACCAAGGCTAATGGGCCTTAAATATATCGTGAATAGAAATGAAGAGATATATTTCGGAAGTGGAAGACTCGCGCAGTTCAGCGCGTTACGGAAAGTGAAGGGAAATTCCTCATGTGCTAAGATTCTGGTTGATGAGTATACTTAGAGTACTGATCGGCTAAGTGCCGAAGAAGATGGCACACACATTCCTAAACATTCCCAGCTGTTTGGTTTTCTGGCTGATTTAACCTAAACCCCACATGTGTTGAAGAATCCTTGAAGTTTTTGAGTAATATTTACGTGACCTACGGAATTTTATATTGTTTCTTGCTGACTGCTTTTATGATCGTGCGTTTTCGCTTCGAGCTAAATATACAACCCTATCAGTATGCAAGCGAAATTTACAACTAACTCAGCCCCTCACTTAAACGTGAACTGTGATTGACATTACCTACTTTGTGTTCAGTTCAAGACTGTGAAAAAGACTAACGAGGACAGATCACTGAGTGCGAATGCATGGAACGTTAGTTGTGGATGGTTACTGGTTGAATTGGTGGCCAGCCAATTCAATGAGGTCATGTCGAGTTTTACACTTGACAGTGTGAACTTACAACAACAGGAAGTGCTACAACAATACATTATTTGCGCTTCACGTTATGTAAGTACTGTCAAAGTTTTCTCCAAGTAACATATTTTGAATAATGATATCATTTCAGCCGGTATTATCATGCAACTCAACCGAATCAAATAACTTAACCCTCATTTGCGAAAACTGTGATTGTGTAGTAAGCTGAACGTTCACTCCAGGATTTGCACGGATCATATCAACGGCTCGAGTTGACAAGCCGTCGCAGCATTTTCCATGGTTCCGTGGCACTAGGCCGCAGTCTTACGATCATGAACGCACAATAAAAATCAGCCAGAAAAACGGTTTATATATTTTGACGTGTATGGATATTCTTCGTTTTGAATAAGATTTATTGAATATCGAAGAAATGGAGCTCAACTCAACCTTCGTAAATGCATTCATACGAATAGTACAATACTTCAAAATTTGATGGATAATCTTGTTCCAACTCTGGCCAATACATGACAGTAAAATAACTAAAGGGATAAAAGGCAATAGTTGTAACAGTAGTTGAATATAATCAATAAGAAGTAAACGCATATTTCGATAAACTTAGTATTGTTTCAAAAAGATGCATTATCCGAGTCGTATACCTCTAGGTGATTAGAGGCGGATGCAGGCTAAACACACAAAATCTCTGAATAAATTCCTAACACTGAGGTCCGTTTATCCTTTAGGTTGGCTTTATATACATTGAACTTTTCGCATAACTTCTGCATAAGAATATTTAATCAAATTTTGCTTCTGCAGTGTGGTAGCCTACCATAGTGATGCAGTGCTTACGCGATGATTGTGCGGGGAGTAAATGTGTATGCAGCGGACAGACCGATTACCACGAAAAGACTGAAGTATCCCGAAAATCACTAGGCACGCAATTATTTCTATAAGACAAAATGAACCAGACAATAGTTAAACTAATGTACAGGGTGCTTGTCATGTATATTGCAAAATAAATTGAGGGTTTTTATCACTAAGAACACATTGTAGACGTCTTCTTGAGTATCGCCATACTTGTCAGCATCAAAAGTCATGGTTTTGCACCATCAGATACATCAACACCGTCACCAAGGTCTAGGCCATCATCCTAAATATATTTTTCAACAATGACATCATCGACGTTGTCGCACTCAGTCCTCAGTAACACACTCATGATGTACCTCGTGTGGTCCACATCATCATCACGATGAACAACAAAATCATCTGGCTTGAACGTATAACTGTTACATATCCGAGAGAAAAGGTGGGAGTAAATGTTGATAAACCAGAGAATTATTTCATACGGAATTTCCTCTACTCAAAACGCCGACCTTTCGGCACTTCTTCCCGAAGTACAAACAATCACGTTGCACTCAAACATACACTGGAATTTGTACAACAGCTTTTTCTGCCGGTTTTCAGAATTTAACTTCAACACCCGACAACACAACGTCAGTATTCCATCTGTGCAACCGTTCCAGTCAAGTATTTTTACCTACTTCAATGCGGTTGCCTATTCTTTTAATTTAAATAGAGTTCATCAAAAATTCCAGCGATTGCAAGAAGTCGTTTTCTTTCTGAAGTTCGGGAAGTTTTGTGGCTCTTAAGGAACTTAAGTGAAAATAAATGGAAATGAGATGGGGTTAATTACTCTGTTATCGATCGCATTTCCATGTATTACTTAAAACTGGTGACAGTTGATGGTCACACCACCTAAGCGACCGCAGTTGTTGTGTCCCAATCTATAACTCTGTATTTTGCCATGTACTTATTGACATAACTACAGTCAAATAACTCATTTAATCTCAATCTAAACTCTCTAATAGGTCAACCGGATGATTTTGGACTCAATGAAAGTTGCGCAGGTAGCGGAGTTTCAGGAAACAATCACAATTTGAGTAAGGCTGACCTAATTGTGTCCGTAGAACGCGGCGACAACAGGTTTGATTTGAAAAGAGTAGATCGGTGTGTTTTGAAGTGATATGAGGTATAATGCAGTTAGCGGCAACGGTCATTTATCAAGTTGAATTTGTATTATGTAAGTGAATTGACGGAAGCAACATAACAGTGAGTTTAACAAGGTAAATAGATCATTTCATTGAGAGAGTTGAATATGTAGGTTTCGAAAGAATATAAAAGTTTGATAAGCACATGGAAAGGAGTTTCTGGGAAATAAACAAGGATGATATGCTGAGTACTGACTATCATTTAAGTGACCACCGTGAAAGCAACCAGACTTTTAGTTAGTCACTAGTTAGCTTAACACATGAAGGTTACGTGGAACTCTATAGTCTCGCTGGATGAAACACTAATCACATAATGATTGTATTTGCGAACAGATACAGATAGATTGAACGTTCTGACACGATTACGTTATATCCATTAGGTACCTGGAGGAGGGTCACGAACACTGTCAGGCATGCAGCTAGTCATGGGATCAATTTATATAGTATCATGGAGGCAACCGGACGTTTAGATCTAAAACGAACTGCCAGAAAATAGCACGCTTTCCAGGTTAGACGTTTAACTTGATTAGATGTAGGACAGAAACGTAATGTTCTGGAAGACCACAACGTGAAAACCTTCCTTGTGAACGGCAATGAAATACAGAATAATTCTTGTTCACCACGTTAACCTTATCACACTGGTACATAATGCAGTCTACAAATCTCTCTAGGCTGAAAAATAGTTCGTATGACACAGGTATCTTCTTTTGTCTCTGATAGTCCAGCAGAGTGTCAAATAATTTGTGGGAGTTAGTGAGATAAAGCTGTTGAAATGGACATGCTTGAATATCATCATCATCATCACCATCATCATCAACATCATCATCATCATCATCATCAACATCATCATCATCATCATCATCAA
>LUCH01000828.1:0-12799 GCA_013368495.1 Paragonimus heterotremus | reverse complement strand
CCGGATCAAAACAGTACACAAGCCCGACCACTTCGGCAAGGTAGCAGTATAGGTCGCGATTGCAATATAGGTCGGGATTGCAGTATAGGTCGGGGGTAGCAGTATAGGTCGGGCTTGAATATCAAATAAATTCAATACCTGGTCTCTTTGATTAGTCTGGCAAGATGGAAATGGAAACGAGGTTATTCGTTGTATTACGTCCGATAGTAAATCTTCTTCAAAGGCCCGCCTGTGTGCAGGCCGTTACATAAAAATATGTTTTGAGTAGAATGTTGTAAACTTGATTAACAGCAAGTTCCCTATAAATCTGTTACAGGAGTGTTTGTAATAAAGCATAATTTGACGAATTCAAAAGTCATACAATTATTGTTTTATTTCGAGTAAGTCAACAAATGCTCATTTTTTACAGTGTCAAATTTAAATTGACCTTTTCAATTATGGATTGCACAACGTTTATTGTTTTCGCATGAATCCTTCAGTATCATACGCGTATTAAATGAACGGTGAGAACAACTGAAGTTGCCGGACATGTATCCATCTGCCAATAATCTTGTTAACGGTCGACGAAATTTTTGCACATACTTCTATCAGTTGCTCCCTTTTCAAGGCATCCAAAAAATATTTTAATGAACTGATGCCCACAAAGTTATTTATATCTCTACTTCATACACCTCGTCAATAGTCAGCAAACACTTCCAGTGACAAATCACTGGGAAAACTCAGATTGTACATAAAACAATCCCCCTTCATCATAACTTCCTCATGAAGCACTATTAGCTACTGTGATAAACCAAGCAATATCACCCAAGTCTATTTATTGGTAGTTTTTTTAACAAAGCAGTCAACCATTGGTTTTTTTATCGGTTGGTTAAAATACATCGTCAGAATAAGAAATGTGACAACGCTGTAGGTATGTGTGGAGATGCCTGAATCAAACACTCGAAAAACTAATCAATTCCGAGTATACCTTAACCCGCTTTACTCACGTAGCGCTTTTGAAACGTTCGGTGGTTGCAATTATCGTTAACAGTCAGATTTGTTCTTGTTCAACATGAACAACTATCAAGCAAATCTAAGAATATCAACTTCGAGCACAACGTCAACAGTTTGAAAGTTATGATAAACATTATAGGTTAGAACAGCTGAGAGAAATTCTACGGGTTCGGAGTAAACGAGAACTGTAGTAGTGGTGAGTAACCTTTCTTTCTGGTGACCGGCTGGTCTCAAGCCACATAGCAAGTGTGGTAAACGTGTATAACACGTGTTTAGTTAGAATGAACGGGCGAGCTCAACTTATTTTTTGAACAGTAAAACATTTTTCTTGCTAATCACGAGATCTGACGTCTTCCAGAACGAACTTATTTCTTGTCTCATGTGTGCCTGATGTCTGTGTTAAATGACTCATTATTTCTGAATTACGTAGATGGTGTCTCATTGGGGTTGTTCCCTATCGCGCTTTGCGGATAGGTTTTGTTGAATGGATCAACCATCTCAAAGTTTGCTGCATATTGTTCAACACGTTAAAATATAGATTGAAGATCACTCACATTTGACCGCACCCTTTGCATTCAGATAGACATACAAACCAGCCTCTTTCGAAAAGAAACACTAGACTGGAGTTTCGCTCTCATTAAGGCTCGTCAGTCCGTGTCACCGCCGGGACTAGAAATCCGATAACGCTTTCGTAAGAGAACCGACTTGACTACTGAGCCATTGACCTGATCATTGCTCAGTGGCGAAAGTGGTAGAGTGTTCAGATAAGATAAATCGGTGGTGCCCAATGTGAGGTCATTGGCGCAGTGGTAAACACGGTTTTCCCATGAAAAGCGTGGCCGGGGTTCTAATCCCGGCAGTGGCAAGGATGTACACCACCGATCAACTCCAATAAGAGTGAAGCTTGAGTTCAGTGCTCCTTTTCGAAAGGGGCTGACTGGAAAGTCTATGGGAATGCGACGCCTGCGATCAATTGTGAGTGATGTTCAATCTACATGGAAGCCAAAATCTTTCATTACTCCCCAGTATTGTCAAAATATATTGTTGTTTGATTTGTCCCTATTAAAAAAGGATACAATAAGCAGACGGCTGAACTCAACGTCATTCCTGGGTCTCAGTATGCTAAGTATTTGGTCGTTACACTTGCCCGGAAATTTTAAAGCTACTAGTGTTTTACTAGTGCGAGAAAATCAATGTCGCACATCTCGTACTTACAGTAGTTTCCAATCCTCCGAACTCTAACTTCTGGTTTTTGATTGCACTCTTAGTCCCATTTGGTTTTCAAGCATCCCAATAATTTTCTCCTGGCGCGTTGACTGCATGTTTCAGGCACCTCTCACTATATAAGACGTTTGTTTTAGTCTCAGTGTGTTTTTTCCACACACTTTACAGTCTATATGTCGTATTTGCGCTAAAATGTTTTCTGATAAAACTCAACACCCTTTTCCTTTGCAAATTTATCCACAACCTTTATTATACTCAATTCCACGTGAACTTATTCTTGTAAACATTTCTACATCTCTTCCGGTAGTCCGTATCTTGAGCAGCTTCTTATTAGCCCTACACAACTGCTAGACGGAATTAGTTACTTTTCAAAAAGTTGTGCTTATTGAAGTTTCTTATGTAGACGTTTAGTATTCATCTCCTGAGGTGTATGAAGAAATGCTTTGACGTGAATTAAAATTCATCGGCAGCAATTTTCAAAGAAAAGGTCTATGTCTGCATTGGGTAGCTTTAATTGAAAGGTAGCGTTCTATCTTACGGGATCCTGTGGAAATGTCACACGAGGTCACCGACAAAATGTGGTTACTGGTGACGTGGTAGTAGAATAAGTTGATTAATTTGTCTTACAATTTATGCACAACCTGCTGATAAGTGTTTTTGATTAGCTACATGTGTTCCAATTTCTATGATTTGAGCAATACTGCGGTAAAATACAACATCAAACCGCTTGAATTGACGATGGGGTTTGTGACCGTTTAACTGACAGAAAAGCGTTACAAACGGAAACGTTATAAAGAGGAACATAACGAGAGACTAGCCGGATACAACAGATGATAATTTCAAAAATCAATAGTTTTGTAGAGATCGAAGTTAAAACAACACGGAACAATGTATAGCTGTACCCAAATGATAATTAAATGTCCGTTGATCCGCACCTGATAAGATCGTCGTTATACTAAAGCGAAACCACTGATATCCTAATTCATTCTTGATGGTCCATCTGACTGAACAGTGTTACGTAAACTGCCCACAATCGCGGTAAATTGACTTGTAGAGAGACACTGAGACATAGAACGCAATTGTGAGCACAGTTTCGGCAATGTCTTAGTAAAACCTGTTAAGTTTTGCTCATGGGTAATTGGTTACCTCGAACACAAACAAACTTTCAGTTGCTCAGTTCTATCTAGAGATATCATTGCACTTCAGAATATGGCGAACAAACACGTTTTTGGCTTGTCATCTTCAGGTCAAATATCACACAATGAGCATAAAGATAATTGTCAGGCAAAGAATTGCGTTCACTTTAACAAAACGTTAACCTAGGGTCATTCAAGGATAACAAGCATTATGGATGTATCAATCTTTCACGTTCAAACACGTGAACAACGACCCGACCTTATCCCGCCCAAGTGTTTGTCTGTGTATACCAAACCTCTCATGTTTTTGACGACTATCTGGGAGGTGGTTCAGACGTTTTTGTTTTATCGCGTCAAGTTGATAGTTGTGCGAATAACCAGTTGTCTACCCGTGTATTTCAATGGAATGGTGCCTGTAACACTCTTCTCGAGTTCGGTTCATTCCTGCCGTTTTTCTACCTTTTGACTGTTCAGAAGGACTATTTTGGGCCTGAATGTCATAATATGTGACAATAATTTACCTTTAGCCCATCCGGTAACAAATTGCAATTTATATCTCGGGGACGATCCATCGATCAAAAATGCTGAGGTTGTTTTGTTGTCCACTTTTTTAACTTGTTCAACGGTACCCAGGCAGTGTGATTCAATCTTGTCTTCATTAGTTGGAACCATTGGTTTTTGGTAAGCGATGCTAGGAGTCTTTGTGGAGGGTCGTATAATAAATCCACGCTGTATTGAAGGTCAAGTAATCTTTGCTTGGTAACTAGTTTTTACATTTACAGTATAATGTTCAATCTGGAATTGGCAAACCAAGTACGAATTTGTTCTTCAACTTTCTGATTTCCGGCAAGGCACTTTGTTTCAACGTGTTTTACGCCAAACCATAGATCACGAGTATGTAGTTATTGGGATACTGTTCCATGTTACCGACACTGTTTTGTCATTTAAACGGAATACAAACCCGCGGTGGGCTGGAAAATACTTATAATATGCTGACAGTGTTGGAAAACAGAAAAACTGCATTTGGTCCAATTTGTTCTGGGAAAGGTGAGTTCGCACATCACTGCTTGGATGAGGATGCCTATGAAGAGTGAATATTGACCACTACTCGACTGAATTAACAACAGACAGTACCGAATTGACATCTCCACACTTTCGTTCACAATCATGAGAATAAAAAACACTAAATTATGGATACAGACAACAGACGCTTATTTCTCAAGTTTAGTTACAAACGCAAATTAAGTTAGTCACTGTTTTACCGCTTAGTCTGAAGTGTGCATAAAAAGTAATCACGTACGACGACTAAGCACTTGGCGTTGGTGCTGTTGCTGTTAAGACGTTATAAACATATTACTCGTCTAGACCATATTCTACACAGTCACATTTTGTCACATCTAAAGTATTATCGGAAACGACTGTAATTCTGCTATGTTTCTAGTCCTGATAATCTCGTGTGCTGTGTTATCTCACTGTGTTCTGTCACAACTAACTGTCTAAATAGTCTACTTATTGACTGTTATCTGTTCTGATAACTGAAGTAATATTAGATAAACAACCAAAAATTATCACTATATTTTATTTGTGATAAAATCTGACCTGTCCATAAGTATGGCATATACCCAAGATATCTGGTGGATATTCACTAAGCTAACAATATAATTATTTGTAGACAAATTTCCAGTGTGAGGAGCTTTCTTGAGAAGTCGGAAAGAATGAATTTAGCTCGTTGGTAGGACATGAAAAAACTGCTCCGTTGAAGCAATCACAGTTATGTCAACACAGGTAAAGGGGTTCGTAACAATCCTGCAGTCAAATTTATACGTTTGAATTGACTGGGCCAAGTACATGCTGGTTACTAACGGGTAAAGGTAACATATGTTTTCATAAATTCATTCTGTGCACATGAAATATGAATTGGCGAATAAAGGATGTTTTCAGTTAGCACAGGCTGAGCAGAGATCTTCAACCTGTTGGACGTGAACTTCAAATGCAACGCTGAAAGGTGAAAATTACTCTGTGACCTTGAAAGATGTTTGATCTCAGCCAACTCAGAAATGGTTGTAGAAGGACAAGTTTTCGTCTGTCTGCTGATTGGTTACCGCAGCTGGTGCCACCGAATGTGGGCAGACGGACTGCATGTAGCGAAACCTAATAAATCCGTTCCACAGTAACGGTAAATTTGGTGCACACCGTAAGTTCACAGCTAGGCTTGCCATGAGTATTATCGGCAAATAAGCAATAAAATACCTTTCTCAACGCCATCAATGAGTTTTTTTATTGGTGTTGTTAAAGTAGCGTCACTTCTGAGTGCGAGCATGAATCAGAAAGATATCTATGGTGTTGTCAGATACTTCGCAGTTATCTCAGTAAGTATGACATACAAATCGCCAGGGTGAATATTTTCTGTGGTTACATACCATATAAATGTTTTCTGCTCGTCGACAAAATTTTTGAAATCGATTTTTAACTTCTCTCAGTTGGATAACAATTGACGTATACCTTTTTTCCAAAAACAAGAAACATTGAAGTTGACGTGCCCTCTGTGTCTTCGATCGGCACATTTAACACTGGAACGAATCAATGGAGTGACAAAACACGAACATCTAGAACGTGAAATTTCTTATTGTATCATTTTCTGGAGTAAGTCGAGCGTCAATGTGAATATGGTCAGTATTTTACTTTCACTTACAGCTCGGTTGTTTGTTTGCAACGTGTAGGCGCTTTGATGTTGTATGTTTGAATGTAGACGTAGCTATTTTTAGTGACTAGGTCCCCTCCCATCTCTCTTTCTTTTCTTCTCTCTTCCTATACAGGGTTTGTTTTTTATTCTTCTTCATGGTTGTGTGGCAGTTAAGCATCAGTGTGAACCACTGATGTATTGCTGTCTATGATGATGATGATGATGATTTTATAATGCCTAGATGATTTGTAAACCGCACACACACTGAAGTCAACATAACTTGTGCAGAGTGTACAATCGTTGGTACGCAAGATTTGCCGTAAACCTTTGTCAAACAGCAGACTTACTCTTTACCCAGTAATGTCTTCACAATGTGACTTATAGAGATTACTCACAAGCAAATTTGGATGAGTGTTCGTACATGATGATTCTGTCATGCCTAATGTGAGGTCAATGGCGCAGTGAGCAACAGGGTTGTATCGTGAAAGCGTGGTCGGAATTCTAGTTTCGATCGTGGCAGGAGCTTGGATTAATGATGAGCATTGAGGAATGCGCAACTCGAGTCTAGTGCTTTTTCTAAGAAGGACCTGACTTGAAACCCTATAGCTACGCGACAGTTGCGATCACTTGTGGGTGATATTCAGTTTGTATAAAAACCAAAATCCCTTACTATTCATCAGTAAACAATGCAAGTTCCTGAATTACTCGAACGGGAAACAATAAGTATGCCAGTAAATCCGCTGGCGAAGTTAATATACTGTTCTCTCGGTAATTGCATTGGTATGCAGAAAGATTTTCTTTACTAGGATAGTTGTGAACGAGGATACCAAAGCAGACGAAGATAGTTTGATTTTCATTACGCAGAACTTATGAAGGTATTCACAAAATAAAATGCATCGTGCAAATCAGTTTCTTGGTACTTTGCAAATAAATATAGAATTTAATTACAGTGTTCCACAAAAGGTTGAAATGAGTCAGGAATTGACGGTAAGATAGAGCTGGTTCGTCCACACGTAGGTGTAACAACCATTCGTTCAATGTGTAATAATTAGTTGGAAAAAAGTGTTTTTCAATAATCGTAGATATTGATCCTTCAGTTTGTATTTTGTCACAATGATTCGGCCTTATGAAGCAGCTGTGAGACCACGTTTGAGAGTTTTTTTCACGTTTCCGTATTGCAGTGTTAATATGTTCTCAAACTGTAGAAGTATGCTCCTACGGATTTTTTTACGTGCAAGCATGACTAACAATATATTGGAAATGTGACAAGAACATTGTCTCACAGAATCAGGTAATGTCTGTATTTAGGGTTAGATTTGCGTTATTCATTCCGAAAACAATTAGTAGTAGTAAAACGGATTAGTATGACTAATTCATGCAAGAGGGCTTCGTCACGGATGATCTTCAAACAGACGTACGTACCTAATATGAAACCGATGAACCTATGAACATGAGCACGAACACTGAAGCTCTGTTTCCGTTGCGTAATAATTGAAGCTCAATTATGTTGATCCATTTTGAAATGCACTTGCCTATAAATCTCGATGAACATCTTAATTAGTGGTTAGTAGTTTTCAATTTGCTCTATAAAGTGCCACCTGGCTCCTAAGCTGAACCGGAGAAAACTACTGAATAATGTAAGCGGAGTTTATATCAACTCACAATCATCTGTAGCAAGAAACTAATGTGAGGTTGATCCGTTAACGTTTTGATATCAGAAGTGTTTGTAAATTCTTAGTACTATTCCCTTATACAATTACAGTCATACATTAAAATTTTCTGTCTTGTAGTCAACCATGACAAGTTTCAGCATTCTGAAAGTTTAAGATTAGTTTACTTTTGCTAAAATTTAGATTAACGTCACAGTAAGGTAGTTATACTGAGAACATTTTGAAAAAGGTAAGTAGACACCATGAATATCGTCTGAAAAAATTATACATCATGTATAACACGAATTTATACTTGGTCTGATTTTCCACAGAGGAAAAGTGGTCGCAACATAGTTCATACATTTTGTTCACAAATTATGAATTCTTTCGCACGAAAAATGTGTCAGCTTTCAAAATGGTCTTTCAAATTGAGTGTGGTAATGGTTTCAGTTGACGTGAAGTTTTGAGTCAGAATTCGAAATTGCAGCAAGACACACTTTCAGCCAAAAAACTTTCACTTAAAATGGTATCATTTGTAAAAGCGAGCAACCTTTGTCCGCGTTAGCAAGAGAAACGAACCTTAGTTTTGATTGATTGTGTTGACAAGGCGCGTTTCCATTCCCCGCCCCACTTGCTTATGCCATACTTTCGATCACTGTGTAAGCAGTGAAATCACTGCTACGGACTATTTTCGAGGTTAGACTAATACTGATGAGATTCGAAGAGTTCACGTGCTACCGCTTGTACGCACGTGGCAGTTGCGGAAGTTTTCGACGGGTATTAAATTGGATTAACATAGTTTTAAGAAAGAGGAGGAGATTGCGATCAGTTTCATGCGGTGAGACTCACAGTCTCAGTGGGGTGCAACTACAGATAAAATTACACGGTATGGCAGTTCTGCCTTTCGGAAAGAGTCCTGCTTAGCACTCCTGTTTTATGACGTTCGCTCACTCAGTTTCTTTCTCGAACTTACACTGAAAGATGGTACACGAAGTTCCATAGTGGAGGTGGGATCGTTTTCAATAACTAATCCTTGCGCCATGTTCTGGTGATTTTCCATCCGCATTGGAGTTTGACTTTAAATTGTTGAAGCTTATGTTTTTCTTTTTTGTATGAAACTGTGTTATCCTCAATGGCGAAGTTTACAAAATGTGATGTCGACAGAATTAACGATATCGCCCCCGTAAATCAACTTAATTTGTTAATCTTTGTATTTATCTCTTTTACTCACTAAGAACATACCAAGTTGAATTTGTTTCCTTGTTTCAGTGATTCATGGACTGTTCTGTTCATGTATGATTCAAAGTTTCGGCACTGTCCATTGGGTTGCAAACTGGTTTATCGCTTTTCATATCATATAATCTACATTGTCCTCCAGAGAAAACATACATCTCGTTTGATTTACATACACGGTACCCGTACTTATACACATACATATTCCATTGAAGTTCTCGAAAACACAGTTCGGCAGTCTGATACAATTTAGCCTAATCCATAAATAGCGAGGTGAGAACCAATTTAGTTTGAGAGGACATTTGCGAGTGCGTATTATAAAGCGGTTGTATTCGTTATCTAAAAATGGACCATTTCATTCGGTTTACCAACACAGCTAAAAGTTATTTTTATGGAGCGTGGGGCGAAGAGGTAGATTGGTTTTTGAGAGTTAGGTCCACACGTTTATATGAAGCCGTTTTCGGGAAACTACGGTCCGTCTGCTTACGTGGTTGAACTGACATGTCTTGCCGATTTTCAATCCCCGGACTTGTTTCCGCTGAACTGGAATTTTTTGCTCAGGTGTGCATTTCACGTTAAACCATGCTTCATCCAGCCGTTGTCGGTCCGCTTATTCGAGTTAATCCGGGGACTAACTGAACTGGCGAGTTTTTCGTGTGCAAGCTTGTTTTTATCGATCGACCGAGCTGGCCTAACGCGACCACTGGTCTACGAGACACACCAACAATGTATTCAGGTGTCACACCAGGCGGAGGTGATGAACATTGACCTTGGGGTTAACCAACACTCTGACTCAAGCAACTTGCTGCTTAGACAGTTCGTCGCACAATCGTTTGTTTATATTTCACCGTTGAACCAGACAGGTTATCTGTATGTTGAGTGAAAGACTCGATTATCAGGTGTCTGTATTTCACAGACAAACGTGTGCAATTTGCCGTGAGCAATTCGAGTAGCCGAGTCTTAATACTGAATGAGAGCGGCGCGTACTTAGCTGGATTATTCTGTTTTGAAACCTGTTCCTGGGTAGGCTATGGTGTGTCCCAGTGAAATATGGCACTCACTGGGGGTCAAGAGAGTGTCGTGTGAAACTAACGAGATGAAGAACATGTGAACGGATATTTGTATTAAATGGCGGAAGCACGATCCGTGTAAGCTGCTTACTATTGCTTGCGTGACTGATGGTAGTTGGGCATCATTGGTGTTACTGACAAGGGTGGATAGAACGTGGAGTAAGGACATGCAGGCTGGAGTCCAGACTCTACGCGAGGATATGAATTATGCGACTTTTGACACGAGAGTTAGCCGGGGACATAGCAAGTCTGTCATACTACAAACGCTACGTTGATGATACACTAGTATTTAGTAGGTCCAAACAGGCAATAGATAACCTAGTGCAGCGATTAAATAGTTGTCACCCCAATCTGAAGGTAAAATGTGAATTCGAGACTGATAATTGTTTGCCGTTTTTAGACATACTCATAAGTCGCCGGGAAGATGGCTCTATCAAAAGAGCTGTCTATAGGAAATCCACGTGGTCCGGTCAATACCTAAACTTTAGTAGTTTCACACCGGTCTATCAAAAGCGCGCATTAGTGAATACACTATTCACACGCGCAAGACGAATCTGTACACAAGATAGTCTTGTGGAGGAATTAGAACTGATCACGACTGTATTACAGTCAAATGGTTACCCAAAAAGGTTCATTGAAAGACACAGTAGACCGAAACCGCCGTCCGAACCGGTGGTCACTGTAAGAAAGAAGAAGGTTTATATAGAATTGCCTTTTAAAGGCGATTATAGTATGCATCAAACAACACAAAGACTGATTAGTTCGATTAAACGAACATTCAACGCAGCTGAACTTTGTGTAACAGCTCGAACCCAAAAGTTGCCTGTGCCTTCAATCAAAGGAGATCAACCTATCGGTGCCACCTCACACTGTATCTACCAATTTACATGTAACTGCAAAGAAAGTTACATAGGCAGAACCGAGAGATGTTTGATTTCCAGAGTGAAGGAACACTTGCCTAAATGGGTGCAGAACTCAGTATTACCGAAGAACAGCAATGTTGTTGAACCACGCAAACAACCAGTGTCCGCAATCGCAAGACACATCCTGACCACTAGTCACGTCATCGATCCGGCTTGTGCATTCAGAATCTTATTACGTCATCCCAGTTCAAGATTCTTGCGGTTTGCTGAGGCTGTCGCAATCAATCGACTGAAACCAGCCCTGTGTGTTCAGAAACAATTGTTCGTGAACTTGACCCTACCCTGGACTTAGTGACCTTTCCTAACACATCAATTGACTATCCACCCAACCCACTCCAGCTGTTCGATATAAAAAAAACCGTTTCATTTTATTGTAAATTTGGTACTGATGAGTCAATACGAAATGCTTGCATCTACCAGTTTTCGTGTTCTGATGGTGTTGTTCAAACTTCTGAAGGGAATGAACTGTTTCAACTTTTGACACTGTCAGGTAAATGTGCACTAACTGTGCTGGTCCGAGGCAGAGCTACGTTCTTCAAAACCTGTGTGTATGCTTGGGTTAGTTTTAGCCAGGCTGTAGAAGTCCGGTTGTAGTGATGAGGAGCTTACCCAGCACGTTGAACAAACCGTCATAGTGATAGAATTCTTCGTCTGGCTGATCTTCGAGTGGCGGTAGCTTGCCAGGCCACGAGGAGCTGGTTTTCGCCAGAACATATTATTCTGTTCATTCAGACTGTGCACGGTATTCTGTCCACTGTGTTGAGAACGGTGTGCAAATGTGTGTGAGTGTACACACACTTACATGTTAAACGGTGAGAACACAAACACTTGCTAAATAATTTTTCTACACTATCTAACAGTGTGTTCACCGAACTACATGTGACAACAGTGAATAATTACTGAGCACCAGTATCCTCTTGGTAAGTTATGCAAGCGACAGCGAATAAGCTGTGCAACTACCCCGGTGCATGTCGCACCAGTGGGAGTCGGTAGTTCTGCTCTGTACTTCCAAGGAACTACTTTGACATGTTGCTTACAGTGGATCTGGCATACACTATTCCATTCTTGACTCTACATCTCCGACAGCTTTGCCATTTACAGTGACTAGGGAGACTTGCATAAGCTGGCTCTATCTGACATACGTGGTCCGTCATGTAGCAGCCAGATCCAGTTCTGAGTACTGCTTTTTGGACGGTTACGTTTGATATGCGTACAGTAGGCGAACTGGCGATAGAAGTCTGTCCGATATACCGTTGTGTTGAGTTGTACATAGTCACAAAGGTTGACATGTCATTTACTCGCTTGTCAATTAGAGTACACTCTAAGTTATCGTTGGTTGCCTGTCGCTGGTCACTTATCAACATGCAGCTCATTGTTCCCAACCGTAACGGTCCCAATCAGCAGAACTTTCTATATTGGTGTTTCCTCGTTATTAAACTCGGGTTCTGAAGCTGGATAGTTGAGGAAGCGACAGCACCTAACTGAAATGAACTGACATACACGAAACACATCTGAACCTCAGGGTAACCAATACAGGGAAACAAGAGGTCTTTTTGGCGCGTTAGACTGAATCAGTTTGAGTGTTCATCGAAGAATTTCAGACCTCCTTTGTGCATTATTCTTGGCACACATTTGCGGTTACAAGTCACCGGTAATAAAAAACCGGTAACCGCGCAATACAATCTGAATGTAAATAACAGGTGGCTCAACTATGCACAAAGATTGAACGTGATGAGACACCATTCAGTCGAACCGAGATCTAACTGACACAACAAATGAAGCAGGCTGAAAAATGTCATGTCTGCTTTGACCAGTTGATTCATCATCATCATCATCATCATCATCATCATCATCATCATCATCATCATCATCATCATCATCATCATCA
>LUCH01000827.1:165711-179930 GCA_013368495.1 Paragonimus heterotremus | reverse complement strand
GACGATCTTTTATCCTCTATGTGATGTAATCCATTGATTATGTTGCGAAATAACGTGCAATAATGTGATGACAACAAATAATGCATCACTGAAACCTACCGGCATTTCAAGTCAACCAGCACGGAGCTCAATTAATTATGTGAAAGTGATGCAGTAAAACAAAACAAAAAGAGAAACATCTTAGCACATAGACACCAACGTGCACAGCAGCAATCAAGACATCGCTAAAAGTATACATCACTGGATAATTTCGTGTGCTTAACATGAAAAACGCACTTAAATACAAAGCCCCATTTTGCCCCCAAAAGCCCCCATCTTACCTCGTTAAAAATGGGGCTGTGTGCTGCTTGGGAACACACATTTATAAAACCCTGTCTTCAATAAAGACAAAAAGAAGTGTGTGATTACAGCCGGTATCTATAGAGAAGCCATGTAACAGTTGGTCTTCACAGAAGTATACTTGTAACCCTCATTGTTCGTTGTTTTGCATCTTGTGCGTGTTTGCTTGAGGATTTTGCTTTCGTATCCAAAACACACTTGTGTTTATCGACTTCATTCCAGTGGTCTAAATTTCACGTGAGGCCTAGCAAATCTAAACGGAAAATGCAGAAAACTGTACAAAATTGATGTAGGTAAGGGTGAAAACTTCCGAATGGAATGAATGGATTCATAGTGCTCCCCAGTCAACCCATCACATGGGCCCCGTAACTTCTTGATATAGACAAGTGTGAGCTGAACATGCTGTCATTGTAATGTAGCCAGCAAGTCACAAACAGATCATGCGGACGGAACTAAAAGTCTTTTTAAATTCTCATTTCTTATTGTTCCTAGTAACTTGCACCGAATCGCTCATCTTTAAAACCTAGCTGGCATTTCAAATTCGAAAGCGTTGGTAGCTCACGGCGTATTTTATTCCAACACAATGACCGAAGTCATATAAAAGCTGTTTAACATCTGCACGACAAAAATTTAAGCATATTTTCACTGCATTACGACTTCGTGAATCAGATAATTTATCGTGAGTTCGTTGCGTTTACTACCTTAGTGTACTGCAACCAATAATGGGTGCAACAGAATGGGGGCAGGTCTGTTATGTTCAGATAGACAGGACTGTTTAGAGGCAATTATGAAAATGTAGCAAGGAAGGATTTACTTACATCCACATGAGTGTTACTGAAACTTGCAAAAAGTAATGCAAAATTTGTTAGCAAGCTTAACAAACTTAAGAAAAAGTTCAGAAGGTTTAATGAAATTTTGTAAGTAAGAAAACGAATATGTTTTAAAGAACAACTTGATATTTATTTACAGTTTCTACAGCTCAACGAGCAAGAACACTAACAACATATTTAAAGAGAGCTTGAACCTGTTTCAATCAATATGATACACACCAGTCAGTTTTCAAGAAACACACACTTGATCTTCGAGCGAACTTGCTCAGAATTTCGGTTTTCTATTTTCGTGCAAATATTGACGATTCTCATCCTTTGTAAAGTAAAAACATCGCAAAACTAATGGGATTGCAATTATCATAGATCTGAAACCGCCTTGTAAATCAGTCGCCACTGACGAGGTGATCCGAAAACTCCAATTAACGTAGAAATTTCCATCCATTGTGCTTTAACAACTAGGGGCATGAAAATAAACTTGTTATTATTTGGGAATCCGCAATAGCTCACCGGGTTGACTTCAAAAAGACGGAATGTGGCCTGCAGCAGCGCAAGACGAAAGATAGTGGTTCTTGGAGGAAGATAAAATAGTTATGAACGAGTTCGTTAAGCGTTCTGTAGACAGTAATGTGGCGTTTTAAAAATTCAACAGAATGCAGTTGTTTTTGACAGGAAAGACATAGCAGACTGGGTAGCAAAATACTTAAAGATAATTTAGAGTTATCACAGTGACTGAAGAATTTATCAACCAACAATCGTAAAATCAAAAAAAAGAGTCTGTTGTCACCTGTTAATAGGTCAGTCAAACCTAATCACTCAAAGTTTAAAAAGGAACCTGAGAGGGAAGACAAAGAATGGAACATGATTCTGTGTAAACAAAAGTGAAAGTACGAAGTATATCAAACATTGGGATAAAGATGGTGGTCAAATTGGAAGTGTATTGCCTATGTTTTCCACAATGAACTAACAATGTTTATACCGGTATTCCAAACCGTAACTTCATGAACTCGATAAAACAAAACAATTCCCAACGTCGGCTGTGTCGAGACCGGATGAAGATAAATTGCCTGAACTCTTTCTTTGTCTGCCATTCGTGTAGATCTTAAACAGACGTTTGATATTTTCCCGGGCGCAGGCAAATATAACCAACTGTTCACATATCATGAGATTCATCCCTGAAAAACTCCTCCACTGAGCATTTACAGTTCAAAATTCAGTTAAGGCCGTACATTAGCTGTGCGGAGGAAAGCGTGTCAGGTTGCAGCCTCATCATGAACTTTTTCCGAAGACTCATCTGTTTTGATTCTTCAATAAGTTTTCAAATCAGCCTTGTAGAAGAATGACAAACCATCTAATTCTGAAAACTGGTTGAAACCGATATTGAAGAAGCATCCGTTAACTTTAAAAATTTAGACCGTTAAGAACACAAAAGAAAGTTTGCAAACAGGATCCGTTTCTTTCGAGGGGAGATGCGCTTTTCTAAAGGGTACGTGAACAGAAAAAGGAGCGTTAAAACAGTGAAAATAGTGAAATGTGAGGTAATGTTTAACAGCTGCACAGTTCGGCTTTTTACAAAGTTTAAAATAATGGCAACGGTGGATCCTAGTTTACCTTAGGGTGTTACTTACAAATGAATAATTGCATCATGTTGCAACTGTCTTTGATTTCTAAGTGGCTATATAAAGTAGACATGAGTGTATCCTTGTTTGTTCAATTCGGAAGGCTTCTAGCATTGTAGCGTACTGACGTTCTCTAGTAGACAAAATTGAAAAACAAGTATCCAGCAATGGGGAGTGGCACGTGAATAAAAGAAGCTTGATAGAAACAAGCAAAAATAAAATATACCGCAACATGTCATATTAATGAGCAGTTGGAATCAAGTTTGACACTGGTTAATCGAGATAACATAGAGGGCTTCAGAAAAACCACTAAACCGATGACTCTGAAGCGAACGACCAAAAGCAAATTGAAAAAAATTGAAGGGCATCACAGATTAAGAAAGTCACTACAAGCTTCTTGCTAATTCATCTTCTTTCTACATTGGTAACACTTGCATCTATAACCAGATGGATAGCACAGGGTTTAGTAATTTTGCATATCTATAATGTAGCCAAGAGTTATGTATGAATCCTGCTATACGTGCGGTTATGGCAGATAACTGAGCGCCGAATATTTTTCACAGTCTATCACAAGCGGTAAAATTGAGTTAAATTATCATCATTCCTCGGGTCACTGCTAAAACAGTTCTGCTTAGAAACGATTGTCAGCAAGTCTCAGTTAGCCACATGCTTCTGACTCCTACAACCAGCCATGGTGTTTTCCGTCAAAGACGCATCCGCTTTTGTTTCTCACTTACTCTGACGTGTTCATTATAGGATATTTTTAATATCGAGTCAAACACGAAAACCAATGTTTACCGATAATTTTGTAGTAAATCTGTTCAGAAACGACGAAATCAGAATGTTTTATTCCCTATGATTGTTACTCAATAAATGTCGGCTAACGAAAAAGTGGCCTTCAGTGATAATAACCGCGGTTTATTATTTGATCTTGGATTAGTTCCAAAGAGTCATTACTGTAATACTTCATTAAGACTACGTAAAAACCTAACATATTCGAACTATGATAATATTGTAACTTTGTTGTTAGTAACATTTGTTAACTAAAGAATTATAGACGCACTGCTAAGTATTTTAATTGTTGTACGTCGTAATACCGCCATTTAGACGCGGGCAAACACTTATACTGTGTTACTAAGACGTATAATTCACCCTTGGTAGACAAGCCTGGTAATCTAATAGAGTCCGTAAACATAAAGTGAACGGTTCTCGTCAATACTGCGAACGTTTTTTGCGTGCACTGCACTGTTAGCGCTTAAGTTGAGTAATCACTAAATTAGGATCAGTACATTAACAGTCTATCGTCCTGACTATTTCTGCTAACGCTGTTCGTCCGATATTTTATTACTACCATTCACTCGTTCGGTTACCCCATCTTACTTGTTCCTGGGATGACCTTCAGTTGTTCGTTAACTTTGGTCAGGTTCAATCAGACTCAAAGTGCTGGTGCCAAGCCAACAAGCGGTTGCCGAGTGACTGTAATACAGAAGGTTGACTTACCAGTCACGCTCCGACTTTGTAGACTTGAATAGATGACACAAACGATGCTTATTAAAAAGCGCATACCAAGTGTGAGTTATAACACATTCACATCGTCGAAGTAACCACTAATGTGACATGCCTTTGAAAGTTCATCAGATCCGAGTGAAGAGCATACAGTCTGTATCAAGTTTGAAAGCTGAGTGCTGAGCGGGCTGGATGTTGCCCCCTGTCCACTTTGTTGTTCAACAACGTTAACCCTCGCAATGATTTCTGCAATTTTATTCTACAGTTTTCGTAAATTTAAGTTACAGCAAGGGTATAGGTCTTTCTGCCGATATATGCCGATATATATATGGTAAACTATGGAAAAGATATTTAAAAGATTTTGTTGTTTAGTCTAATATTTCACGAAAGTTGACTATCCGTATCGTCTCAGATGACTGAACCTGTTAGCTTCCTGAAAACTTAATCTCAGCTCTGTTCACTGAACCGTAACTGTTTAGGCACACTGTCAGTAATGGTGGTGTGTCATGCTTGCTGAAAATGACTGTCCACCCTATGCTTCTCGAAAGAGTCAGCTGCATCACTGCACCACCCAGAAGCTACCTCATGGGTTTTAGAGACAGTTTATCAGTGTATGTTTATCTGTCATCTTATCTTTTTGTAGGCTCAAGTGAGGCAGCTGGTTGGTGGCTTACTGTCCTGTTAACGGTGACCGTTGAATACCCCCATATTATGCTTCTACCGTTTACTTGGCATTTATATGATACACCTAGTATCGGTATTAAGTAGAAGAAACTGTTCATCAGTAGCAAAAAGGAAAGTGAAGTTGATATGACTTTCTACGTTCATCTGTGAATGTCTTAGCACAAGTGTGGGTCAGTCTGTTCTACTTTTTCCGTGTCATGATACTCTAGCATTCAGACACGCACATTTTCTTCATTCAAAGATGACAGCATAAGAGACAGTATCTTACGGAATAAGGTGGTTTCTAAAGATACCCTTCGATGAAGTAGATTGGTTGAAGGCCTCCATAAATTTGCGTACGAACTGAAAATTACTGAATCCACAGCGTTTATTCGAAAACGCATTACAATGTATGTATTACAGACGAGTTTGAAGATTCCGCCGGATAGATTTGTAAACAAAATGGAGGGACAGTTCACAGGCATTGAATTTGTTCAGCATATATCTTTGGGTCCTGTTAAACTATTGGCTACGTTCGGGTCAGACTTACTACCCTACCTATGAACGCACTGTAAAGTCTCCAGCTAGATAAACTCCCTACTGTTATCTTTGCAGTTCTCTGTATAGCGCATCTTTCTGTATCGCACTGACGGTCATTTTCATAAGAAGAAAGTAGTCAGTCAAACATGTAATCGTTTGCAGAAATTATAGTTGCTGAATTATGTAGTTTCTTCAGGCTGTTCTTTAACGAAGTGACGGATCGACTGACAAGTACTAACTTAAAGTCAACAATTGGTTTACGATTCACCTACACATTACTGCAAGCCATCCAAACAGACCCATCCAGAAAAACCAAGCAAACGACAGTAGGGCTGTGCGGACTATTCTTGTTATCCCGTTAAAGAACGCTTTCAGAATTTCTTGGCTACCAGTTGGTGTTGTCAAATTTGACCATAGCGATTGTACTGACAACAAAATGTTACAAAAAATGAGAGTTAACTAAACTAAATGGCTTAGATTTTGCTACTTTCTTGCTGGTTGAACCATAAACAGAGGATATTCAAAAATTAAAATACATACATTAAAAACTACACAGAATGTCTAGATTACTTTTTCTGAATCTTGCGTCCTACTTAACGTTGTGATCGTTAATGCATGTAGAGCGCAAACATCTTAACGCGGACAGCCGAAGATAAACCGTCATGAATTCCATCCGTATGATTTATTTTTCTCCGAATACTGACACATTCATTTTAACTGACGTTTGTAATGGAAAGAATAATTTTGATGTCTAGCTTATACATCAGCTCCAGCACACTTTTGTGGAATAATGAGTAGTCATTTTTAAGTGCTGCAATATTTTAAAATGTAGATTGGAAAGATTATACGGAAATATTGCACTGTCACGCACTTGGTAAGCTCGCTTTTTTATTATTTTGAATGAGGACATTTCCTGAATAACGCACGGTTGGATATTCTGACGAGTAGTAGGGGATTTTGATTTTTTATATAGATTGAAAATCACCCACAATTGATCGCAGCTGTCGCATTCCCATAGACTTTCCAGTCGGCCTCTTTCGAAAAGCAGAAGCACTAGACTCGAGTTTCGCTCTCATTAGAGCTCGTCAGTAGTGCACATCCTCGCCACTGTCGGACTTGAACCACGGACACGCTGGTCATGAGGCAACCGTGTTTACCACTGCGCCATTAGCCTCATGTTAGGCACGACCGAATTATCGTATGTGAACGCTCAAGCACTTTCGCTTGTGAGTAATGATCAAGTGTGAGTAATGTTCAAGTCCCGGTAGTGGCGATGATATGCACTACTGACGAGCTCTAATGAAAGCGAAACTCGAGTCTAGTGCTTCTGTTTTTCGGAAGGAGCTGACTGGAAAGTCTATTGGAATGTGACAGCTGCGATCAATTGTGGGTGATGTTCAATCTCTATGAATTGGATATTCAGTGTTATGCAACACCACACACGGGCTACGGAAAAGTATAGTACGATCACGCTCTTCTTTAATAAATCAACGGCCTTCTGTGTAACATTTTTAGAAAAATGTTAAAACTTTTGTGAATCTTGTAATCCGTGGACTCCCAGTCGCATAATTTAAACTCTACGAGGATTATATGGAAACATTTCTCTGTCCATATGTATGGTTTCCATTACTGTTTATTATAAACCATAAATCTCAGTTGATAGGTGTTCTGTTTAAAAGTTAGTAAGATTGCTAACAAACGGTAGGAATGGTTTAGTCATTATGACTTAAACGTTGATCAAAGTCGATTGCATTTTTAGTGTCTTTATAGAATTTTCAGTCAGCCTCTTTCGAAAACGACCATCAGACTCGAGCTTACCTTCTGCCAGAGCCGATGAACTGTGCACATCTTTGTCACGGCTGTTATTTGGATACTGGCTAAACAATCAAAAAGTAAGCGTCTTGATCGTTTTATCAATGACTCATATTAGGCAAACACTCAGCCGCATTCGACTGTAACTTGGGTTCGGATTGTCCGATCACCTCAAAAATAGGAAGTGATTGTCATTAAAGCATGACCGCGATATGTATTCCAGCCGTGACAGAAATATGCATTAGTGAAAAGCCATTGAAAGAACGATACTTGAATGTAGTACTACGGTTGGCAAGAGACTGACTGAATGGCTTGTGAGAATTTGAAACATATCATATAGACATAGGTACATCTGTGTGAATCCGTCCGGTTCCAAGGTTCCTTTTCGCGTGAACCTAAACTGGTGAAGTGAATCTTCAGTCTTCAGTACTTGTGAAATAAGATAACAGTCGAAAGAAAACGTCTAGAGTTTAATGGACAAAACTGTACGGTACTTTCTCTCATTAGTAGTAATGCTCCGTACTTAATGATTGATCTGTCGTACGTACATCCTACTATTTCCTACATTTTCGACTATCGAGCAGCAAACTTCGTTAAAATGTCATTGTGTTGCGATCAAAACAAAGTGGATTATGCTGAAACGCGCATGCTGAATTCGAATTCATTTTCCATCCTGAAAACTGGAAGGTTAGCACTGGTTATTTCGGCGATTCGTTGTTCTTGTTACTCTTTCCATAACTGGACGAACGACTTCATCAGTAGGACACAATTCTTGAGCTGGAAGTCAAGTGTCGGATACCTCAGAGTTACAGTTATGCGCTCACAGTTGTATGATACCCAACTGTCGGAGAGTGATACGTTCTTCAACACAGAATACAGACCGACATCGTTGTTTTATTTACTGCTTTGCTTACTGTTCATAACTTACACATTCTGAAATATGTTAGAAAGTATTATTGGGGGACCTTTGTTACTAAAAACGCCTTGCTAGCGTACTTGTCTGGCTGTCAGTCTTTTCATGCATTGGATTTTTGTAGTGTCTGTTTTTCACTATTCAAACCTTTTGCTGGGTCATCCACGTAAGACTGCCGGACTTTCATTCGTGTCACCAATGGTTGTTATACCATTTCTCAACTTGGTTTAGTAAATTCATCTTCAGTGACATTTCGAAACCATTTTGAACCCAAGAAGAAAAGGAGAACAAATCTGGAACCGATTAGTGCAAGTTTTAGCAATGCTATTCTACTACTCTTTGATTTTCAGAAACATCCTCCTGCCAGATTGTAAATAACTTTCATGTACTTTTTCACAGTACAATGATGTCGCTATATAAAGGTACTTGTCTGAACTAAAGGCTTTCTCAGATTCCACAGCTTGACGTATCATCGCACACGATGACTGAATATGCAAAATAATGTTTTACTAAAATTATTTTCACACCACATAACCTTTTAAGTGTTTTCATTGGTTCGACTATTTTTACTGAACGACAATAACAGCCATATCAAGTTTTGGATACTAGTTTCCCTCACTAAAGGCCTATCAGCTGACAACCGTACTTCAGTAATTACTCTCTTCTTAAGGGATCCAGTCGCACCGAATCCTGAAAAGGCCGATCAATGTTTACTTCTTATGATACCGAACAGCAGTGATTTACGCTTAGCGTTCAATATTATGTTACATTCAGTTCATACGTGAAATTTGGTTGCCTGAAATGTTGAAATAGATCACTTCAAGGGGTTATTATAACCAATCAGTAAACCGATTTATGCTTCTTTCTATGCTGTCTAATTGTGGCTTTCCAAATTGAACCAGTTTTTAAACTCAGGTTATTCGTCTAAGTGTTTGTTTGAACGGACGTTTCTCTTCCAAAGGAGTTTGTAACTGATTGAAACTTTACTGATTAGAATGTGTCGAATGTTGTGTGTTGCACGTTTTTATACGGTTTGGTATGATTCTTAACTAAAAGTTGTACTCTAAGATAAAGCACAACCCACAGTATTCATAGCGTTCACATTTTGAATTGGCTTGCTGGAGATAAACTTTGACTTAAACCAGTCTAGTTTGGCGTAGACTTTGTCAGTCACAGTTAACATGAGTCACGCTTGAACAGAACTGCCTTTGGGCCCATTGTATAAGGTAAGTCTCACAACCAACTTGTCCAGGAAACCACAAGCAACTCGTCATAGTTTGCTAGTTATGGCTGGCTAAGTGTCTAGAGGAAGCCAAATCTCTAAGACCACATTCATTGTGAATCCACAGACTTAGCCAATGACTTAAGGTGCACGTATACTCATTACTATTCTCAGTAAGCTTAAGCAATAATTACTTCCGTCTAACTTTACGGTATATAGACTTTAGTTTTTACATAGCCCCATTCTGTATTTAGAATCAAACGACTGGAGGATAATGCAAATTTAGTCAGTACACGAGATAGTGCCATCGACAAATTAGAAACACTTATAAAGAAAATCTATGTGACATATATACAAAAAGAATGGAGAGGCATCTTTGCCATTCTGTCTAACAAATACAAATCATAATACATTTTTTGTGGTTCTAAATATGACTAGGAAGCAAGTTTTCGTTTAAGCAACACGATAAATATAATCATCGATTGCTGTTTACCTGGTTCTTAGACTTCCACTGTGCGTTGACACAGAAACACTGCTTCAATATTTTAGAGAATATTAAAGCAAACTATCAAACGTTGCGCTCTTGCGCGACTGCTTCACAAATCAAAACCAATTTACTCAATTCGTTCGTTAAGCATCATCACTACTCACCAATAACTGTGGTAACTATAGAACACAAACTTCCTTCTGATCTCATTTCCACTTTTTATCTCGTTCATGACGGTTTGTTCACGTGTTATAAACAAACACGCAGATGACTTCTTATGAGGCACTAAATGCTTAATTTGATATTCTTCTCCAATCTAGCTGAATTTTTGCCCGAACTACTAGTTTCACCGAACACATTAACGTATGTTAACAGACTGTTTTTGTTTATAAGAAATCGGCTAATATTAGGAACTTTCCAACGTACTCTTCTTCTTTCAAGTAAATAACACCCATACTTTGATATCATTCTGATAAATATTTGATAAGTAACGTGAGTAACAACACGACATATTGCCTCATTTTAACGATGTAATTTTTACAAGTGTACTATGTACTATGACCGACATTTAACTACTCTCCCTGTTCCATACCACTTGTTCAGTCTGGTTATCAAGGCTTGCATACTTCTCCGCTGGATGTCATGTTTACTAGTTGTTTTATCTGGATAGTTTTCGAAGGTCTTTCTGCTTTGTTGGATCCCCACAGCAACTATTTTGCTATAGAAGCCAGTTCCTATGAACAGTTCATCGCGTCCAAAATATTTCCGTAAAAACTCATCTGACAGAGGTCACATCCTTTATTCCTATTTCTTTTGACGTATTTCTGTACTTTCCCTCAGACCTCAGTACAGATATCTACTTTCATGCACCCGGTCTTACTATGCTTTCGCTATTCCTTACATAGTTCATATCCTACATAAAAATCCGCGTCATTTTCGAATCAATCAAGAAACTGAATCAATCACCATTTTTCAAAGCTGACATGATTTGTGACCGTTCACTAACTGTTCCATACTTTTCATTATTACCGTCAGTGTTTCTATTTCATGTCGGCAACGAGCAGTTAACTGTCCCCCATTCGACAAAGCCGTGAATATGTGAACAAATGAAAACTCTTCTTTTTACGGGAACAAAACACGTGCTAATGATTGATTGACCGACTGCTCACAGTTTATGGTGACTTTCGTCTGTTTAGAATATTGAATTAAATTGCTGATACATATAGAGCATCTTTATTTCGAAGAATCATTACGTTTGCTTACTCTCACTTCTTGTTTACGCTAATCAAACAGAGTACAAATTAGTCCGAAATAAGAGATTTGGAAGTGAGTGGAATTCCCTTATTCGTTCCTCAATTCATGCTTCAGCTCCTTTGTCCATCCGTCTCCACATACGTTTCAAATTTTTATCTCTCTAGTGCGACCTTTCCGCTTACTTTTGTTGAACCTGGATAAACAAGTTGCACGGCGGTCCTTTTCTGTTCATTTTTATTGCAGCACTGATTTTAACTGAACCGACAGGCTTTTATTATTCTACACAGATATGGCATTCAACCTTCTTTGAAAACGATTTTCGAGTGGCTCTAATTAACACATTCACAGCTAAACTGTGCACGCGATGTCCAACGCTTTCTGGTCCTAAATAATGGTGCGCCTCAGTCGACTGGCTATCTTATTGCTCTCCTCTTATAGTCTAGTAAAGCATCTTTCCTGTAGCCAACCTTTCGCCTTTAAAAACTGACGGAACACTAACGGTGTTTTCACCTGTTTTTACTAGCCACAGATCGAAAGCAAAGGTTCCCTTAATCTCAGACTGCAAATCACGTATTTTACATAATACGTCACGAATTGTTTCTGCCTATTACTGTACATAGATTTTAGTGACACACTGTATGTTTTGTATGTTACCTCCTATCTGTCTATGACTGATGTGATCCTCTGTGAATGCGTGTGCACTTTTCCATTGATTGCCCTACATTCCAGTACATCTCCTCTGTATTTAGACCGAATATTTTCGCCTCCTCTAGATTAGTAGTACAGGTAACCAGCTAGTGTGGCACTTTGTGTCCACATCCTAATGGATCTATTTTTTAAAGCCCTTTTATTGCCAGTATATTGTTAGCCCCCAGACTTTTTTCCGAATTCGATCGTTCTCATTATAATGATGTTGCTAAATTTATGTGCATACTTTCAACTATATTGACTATCAGGTCCTTATGTATCTACATTCGCAAATGTGTTTTCTGTTGGCTCACACCTGGTGCAAATTTATGATAATCCCAATCTTTTTAGAAAAGAAGACACTGCGAAATGAATCATTGATTCTCTTCTCTTTATATGTCGGAAACATGGTTATTCTACTTCGGAATATTTATCTCCTGAGATGCACAATACTGTATATTCCCTTGGTGTGACTATATTGACTACAGTTTTGAAGTGTCTGCCGGGACGAACAACTGCTGGGCGAACTAGTGCGGCTATATATATGTATACATACAAATAGACCTTTATATGCAGTGACAACTTTCTCACCTCTATCCGACCGACAATTTCAGAAAATTTGTTATAAATGGCAACCGAAGACGGATTATAATGCCACAGTGAAAATTCTTTCCGCTACACAGTAACTCGATTAGTTGGAGAAAACTATATTTACTGGATGAGAGGCAGTACCTGTAAATTAAAAATTTAGGTGGTTTGGATCCTATGCACAATACAGTCAATTTCCATTGCCCCAGATATATGTCTTTTGATCTGGTCCATCAACACTGGTGTATCTGACTCATTTCTAAACTTGATGATGGCTTACATCCAGCGGTTAATTTGAAGTTTAACGGATGATTTATTTCAACCGTCATTAGATGGCGTCGATTGTGTAATCAGTTTGTCGTGTGTGAATAAGTCCCTGAATCAGGCACACACAAAAATCGTTAATCATCATTGAGGATTTCTCATAGACTGTTCACAAATTATATCTTCTGTTGGTTAGTAGTGAAGAAGTGTATTTTGGAATAGCCGAGTTAACACTTTATCACAGTTTTTCTTTTTTCCCCCACAGTCTATAACTCTATTTAGCTCGGCTGTTCTAGTAGTTTGTCGCTACTGTCAGTGTATGTAGTTCCGATTTAGCTTAAGGGTAGATGGAAACGATTGTTGAGGAATTCAAATTGAAACCGAACTATGTAAGCCGAAGTATTGTAGATTATCAACTTCATAGTTAACTGTTTGGTTTACCCCTTAGTTATTAGTAATTTTGTATAAATTGCAACTGTCAACGTAGCATTTCATGGTAGTCTTTAAAAAAATCGGGCTCTTTTTGACCGGTTTCTTAATATATTTGTCCTGGCGTAAAAGCTGTACAAGAATTGGACAGTAACTTCCGTGTAACAGTTCAAGATGAAATTCTCGATTGTCATATGGTTCTCACATAATAATTGGATTCCTTAGAAGAAAATTTCGAGGTTTTGAGTAGAGCTCAGAACACATGCATTGGTTACAACACTCGCATAAACTCGGCCAGCGACCCTTTCGATAGTGCTACTGATTAAACAACTTAGGTGGTATCCTGATACACTTGTCAACACCGCACTGATCCGTTTTCAGTTTGTTAGAGTTAACAAATTTTTGGATTGCTGTACAACATCCGGACATTCATACACCTTGAGTACAGAGTAAAATGTTTATTTTGTTAGAGTTAATGGTAATGTTACTAATGTTTACTACGAATTGTTGTTGCAGTTACTTGCCAGTTTGATCCAATCCTTCGAAAAATCGGAGACAGAAACCGGCTGTATTGATAGGATTACAGAATGCTTTGCCTCATGAAGTACTACGCTGTCAAGAGCATACACGACTTGATGATCTCCTAAGCGTTGATCTGAATTCGTTTTGTTCGGCGTGAGCAACCTGTGGTGAATCGTTAATTCAAAGGTATTTGACGTTCAACAAAAGAGAGCAATAAGTTGGAAATTCCTTTATTTTTTTTACACCGGGTGACGCATTGCTTCGTAAACAATAAAGTTTTTGCTTTTCTATCACTTGTTATACTTGTTGTAACCTTTTAAACATAACCAGTCTGACCGTTCCTCAAAATGTTTCGCTTCAGCTGTATGCGAACATCTTCTAAAAACGCTGAACAACTTGCTCATATTCTTGGACTACGACTGTCTAGAGGGTGTTCCATTGGCACTTGCTTGGATTCTGTTGTATTTTCCAAACAGTATTCAACCGAGCATAATGGAACTGATGTGCTCCGTTGTAATCCCACTAATCTACAGTGAGTTTAAAACGT
>LUCH01000827.1:142251-152741 GCA_013368495.1 Paragonimus heterotremus | reverse complement strand
GTGAGTAGTATACTACTCACAACGAAACTGACTGTCATACAACAATGGTAATGGGACATTAGACTGTGTTGGACCGAATGTTCAACTGAGCTTTTCAACTTACGTCTTGTCCGGTGATGACATGCCAACTATATACTGGTTTTAAGTTGCCAACAGAAGTCAACAGCCAGTTCAGCCGATTAAACTCAATGGATTTTTAATTACTTCTTGCTCTAATTTCCGTGTTGACCGACGCTCACTCTTTCGATCAATCCGAACATTTATCCATTATTTAAGTACCATTTTCCTAACGTTACTCACACGTTTACGACTACTGAGCATGCGTGAAATAAATTGGTATCTAATTTAGTGTTTCTACAATTATCCCATTCAAGTAAATGATTTTAAACTAAAGTTATGTTTCTGAAGCCAACTTTAGTTGCCTACATACTAGCCAAATAAACTTATTGTATGCACTTGATGTATGAAATAAATTTAGCCAGATGATCGGAAGGGTCTGTTCATTTATCGATCTTTCTGTAGAAGCTATTGTAAGTCTTCATCGTTCCTTTCGGCCATATTTTACAAGTTCGCTTGCTGCACCATCGAACCCAGAATAGTATGTCTATAGTGAAATTACTCAGACAAATCTATATTCACCTGTTGGACCTAATATTTGGTGATCTTACCAAAAGGTGTTTCGTTTAAAGTTTGCGAGAATTTTCGTCCCCGTTGTCGATATAAACACTTTTAAAGGATTTACCGATGTCATGCATCATCTCACATAAAGTTGCCAACCTTTTAAATCACTGTTTCTTTTGAGCGAACCTAAGAACGATGGACCACTACCGTCTACTGCATTATACCAAATTCGTAAACTGTATATACATTTGCATTCCATCCAATAGGATTTGCTGATGATCGTTGCTTATGGGCCGACTGAGGCTCGTCTACCAGCAGTATGCCTTTTGTTCCACTACTGGCCCGAAATGTATCCAGCTTCATTCTATCAAAATCAAACACTTCAGCCGTTACACTATGTTTGGGAACGTAAGTTTCTTTGTTCCGCTAAACATACTTTACCTGTTTCATTTTTATTGCATGTCTGTAAGTTGCTGAATGACACGACATTAACTAATCCTAAGAAGAGGTGACAATTAAAACTAAATTGCCCATCTTGGGAAACTCATATGATTGAGGATCATTGTTAATTATGCACAGCCTGATCGATTAAACCAATCATATGTTACTTCACAATATTAAATAAGACCTGCTTTTGTATGCACATGGAGTCAAAACAAAGCTTTCATAACATGTGAAAACTCCGGGGAGGGGGTGAAGTAATCGGCATATAACCGTTGACGAAACCATAGGTCATGACATGTGTTTTAGGAATGACTATACTTTAGTTTCACTACCATAGTTAACTTAGTGTGCGCCGTTTACGTGTCAATTTGTGCGGATCACCGGACCTCTCTTAAGTCGCGATTTAACTTGGTAGGAACCGCAACTAGCACCGTTCATGTAGTCGTGGAGGTGACACAGGCAGAAACCCAGGTTGTCAGTATTTGCGCTTCAACATCTGGTGGTCAGTTTGGAATAGACTGAACTTTTCAGTGTTCATTTAGATTCCAACTGTCAACAGATTACGTAGCTTAAATCTTTCTCCTCCCACATGCCCACTGTCTGTGACACCCACGCAATCCACGTTTTGTCGGCTAAAAGCATATGTACGTCTCGGTGTGTTTATAGATGGGTCTATGACGACAATGAGTAAACACGCTCAATTTTGGCATACTGTTAGCAAAGTGTGTGTTCCTAAAGATCTTCACTACTGCACACACTTGTCCGTTCACATGGATGGTTAGTGACCTCTGAGTGACATGAGGAATGTCCTTTCAAAGTATTTCAATGGAAGAACCATCTCTATATTATCGGGCGTCAGTGTGTTCGGGACACGACTAGCATCGACGTTTGAGGCCTGCCTACTTCAACCCTTTTTATGAAACACTTTTGCACTGTTTCTCAATTCGCGGAACGACCGCTAAACTCGTCATAGACACATGTAGGTGTCTTAAAGCGTATCACACGGTCTGCTGTAACCTCTCTATAGTATACATAAGGTGTTTTGTTCATTCGTTTCTTCATTTCTCGTTCGATTCCTATTAGGCATATATGAGGAGATGTTAATTCAGTGCACGTACGTACTAGAACGTCTTCATTGTTTGGTTACGAGCTAATAAATTACCCTGGGGTTTGTTTCTTGTTTAATGTAGTGAAGATTTTGTCATAAATATCCAAGTCCTTTCTTCTCATTGGTCGGAAAGCAACCTGCTACTGGACTAAATTAGTATCACCTTGGAGTTTCAGAACGATCACAACAAGCTACGTTACTCATCATGCGGCAAGCACAACCGAGTGATCATATACAGCAAAGTTGACGCTTAGGTCTAGTGCTAGACAAATAGTCCACGTGAATATGATAGCCGCAATCAGTTGTGGATGATATCCAACCCACAAAAACAAATTTATCTGTTCACTTCGTGTATGTAAATAAAAATGTCTGAGCAAAGAAACTGGGTGGTTACTCTGGACTGAGGGTTACAAGGCGCCGTATTCATTTTCTTGGTCAAATGATACGTTTTCAGAAATGTTGCCCTTAAATGTGTAGATTGTAGAAACGTGCACACTGACTACCATGTTGGAGATGTTTAACTTACTAGTTTATTTGCTACCCGGACCAAGTTGACTTGGCGCATTTACATTTACGATTGCTTGAATGCTTTGTCTCCTTTTTACAGCATGGAAACCACTGACTTGTGACAGGACTGACTGCCCTAACAAAGCTGGCAAAGCGTTGGCAATGAAGGTGGGTCACGAGGTTTGTTTTAGTCTGTGAATTTATATACATAAATACATATGATGAGAGCATCTGATTCCAGGTTGTTTGATTGCTACAACTTCAGTGCTTATGTGAGTCAGCTGACCGATAAAACAGCTTCTTAGTTCTGCATGCGTTGGGGACTACGGAATGCAACGAAGTGATTATCCTGAGTGGACAGTGATGTAATTGACTCAAATTGAACCCAACTCATGTTGGAACTGAGCTCTGGCATTCAGATAGACTTCTCAGCCAACATCCTCCTAAAATAAGCACTGGATTGGAGCTGCCCTCTTGTGGAGGCCATCGGCTGTGTTTATCTTTGCCATGGTCAAGATTCAAACTCTGACCACACTTCCATAAAACAAAAGTTATAACCACAACATCAGAACAGTTGTTTCACGAAAGAGTGGTTGCAGTTTGAATCCTGATCACAACAGAGATAAGCACAGCCTATGGTCTCTAAAAGAGGGCAGCTTCAACCCACTGCTTACTCTAGGAGGATGCTGGATGAAAATTCCGCCAGATTGCAAAAGCTGTGATCAGATAGGAATGACCTTCAAGTTGAAGATAAGCATCGTTGAGAACACTGGCTAGGGTTTGTTTGTCAAATAGAGTTTACAGTTTATAAAATGGTGCAATGATTCATCACTTATATCCTCGTGTTCAGCCTATCAGAACTTATTCTACATGCATGACAGTCTGTTGATGTTTAACAGAAAACTGACTCTCACTTATAATTGTGTGAATTAAGTTATTATTCATTTCCCGAATTGCATTGCTTCATCGTATATTCACACTTCCAGATGACAGTCAACCCCCGAATCGCAGCACAACATGGAGGAAAACCACCCCCGTTCTACGTTTGTCTGGACTGTGCGGATGCGTTGAACCGACGTGATTTCGATCAGCTGGTTGATATTCTCCTTCCGAGCAAACAGGTTGGTCACCTAACATGCACACTTTCAAGTATTAATTCTTACGATAAATGATGGAGTGAGTGTCGTATGATTTCTCAGAATATTTACTGCAATGAGGAATGAATGAACACGGTAAACTTGTGACAGCAGTGTCTATTCAGAATCGGCTGAGAAGTGATAACTTACACGTTTCGTTAATACGTGCGTTTTGATTGGGCAGTAATGAGGAGTGCGCTCTTCAACCAGTGCGTGGAAAGACAGCTACCTAACTCATAGATTGCTTTGGCCGCCGTTTTCATCTATCGGATTTGGAGCCTAAAAACCAATGTTTCAAAGGTATGCCATTGTCTGAACAACACGAGTACTTTTTTGAACGCGTTATGCAAGTATCTAACATGTACCACAGGTGAACAATCAACTCCGGTAAAATATAATGACCAGCTACAATGGCTCTAACAGTAACACTGTTCATCAGCCGGAACTGGGATAAACCTGATCGGCATCAAGTCTTACACAGGAGAGTAGGTGCGGGTTGTTCAGAAGTCTTATTTATCTTAATTCTCTGGAAAATAGTTGTCTTTGGGTCATTGTTCACTCGTTCATGTTCAGTATACCAACTGACGGAACACCAACACACACTGACCGTTTGACAGGGCCATCAGCTTAAAGTCAACGTTTCAAAGCCTATCTTGGTGTGCATGTTGTGTATAGGTACTGGCCAGGAGGCAAAATACGTAACGCTAAATCGGATATTACTGAATTGGGTCTTAACATCTATCCCATAGAGTCAACAGTCAAAAGACTACAGACTCTTGGGCATAAATTTACCACTGTCCTTTATAGCGTTGACTTGAAGACAAACATTCATTGAGTAGTACATGGAAAGCACAAACCCTTGATGCGATTATGAAACGCCTACTCCTGATAATTAGGGTATTGAACGGTCTTTCTTATGAAATGGTATACACTAGAGGAGGCAGCCAGGTGGCCAGTTCTTGACGAATGTTCATGTAATGAAAACCTATAGACAAATACCACATTCAGTAAAGGTTTAACAGTCCACCATCTGGACCTCAAAACAGAACGCTAATCTACAGTTATGCGTGCCTTCAGGAAATAGGTGGAGCCAAAATCTCTGGCAGTTCTGTTCTCACTGTTCCGCCTCAAGTTTTATTCTATATCACTTTACATCTGTCATGGTATACATTCTCCGTAAACTTCACATTGCGGTAAATATATGCATATACCTATAAGTACTATGTTCTTGGCTACAGGCTACACGAACTCTGTTGTTACTGCTTCGCCGTGAATATATTTGGGGAAAAATGGGATTGCCTGAAAAATAGCGTTAATGCTTTGTTAATTTAGTGATTAAGCCTCAAGAGGGTAAGTGTTCCGTAGTTAACACTGTTGACATGATATTCAGTGTCGTTAAGACGTTCTTGTGGTGGCCATCTGAGTCCGCTTTTGGGATTAGCGTTCGATGTCTACTATATTCATATCAGAATGACATGACCAATTTTAAAAATACGTTCACCATTCCTTGTGTTTAATACCCTCAACATTCAACTATCGATTAGCAACTGGTATTAAGATCAGGCAAAATTTTATAATGACAACACAGCTTACTTTCAAAATGATTCCATTTGAGTTGTTGGTACAGAAAAGGTATACAATATCAACCAAAGTTTCAAGATCAGCTGCTGTTAGGATTGTGTCCTCCTCAAAATTAAGCGGAAGTTCTTCAGGTAATTTCCTTTTATCTTGCTTGATTACATTGCCGTTTGTCATCGAGAGAAGCAGATGAGTTAATTCCATTTTTATTAATGATGTGAACCAAGAACTTGGTTGAAAAAATTTAAGCATGATTCACAGCCAATTACAAATACAACATGCGGATGTGGATCTCAGCAAGCTTCTTTCTAGAAAAACCTTTAGGTGGAAAGTATGTATTTTTTGAAGCTCATCTATTGGGTACGATCGGTACTTGAACTTCTGTCACTGACGTTGACCATTGCCCATTAAGCCTAAGATGGTAAGATCGAATTAAAATATTCGCGCCTAGCCAAAATCATACATGAGCCCTCGTTAGGCTATTCGACCATGTGGAATGCCTACGTTTGCTGGCTTAATTTTACTTGTCGATCAACAGAAACTGGGCCGACCGAAGGACTTGGTTGGACAAGATTGTTATAAACTGTTGGCGGTATTCAAATTGTCATTCTGTTTCTTATTAATGACATCATTTACTCCGTTTAATAATTGCTGGGCCACCTTCCAGATGAATAAAACACATGGTGTTCGTCGAGTAAGGATGTCAACATTTTCCCACATCACTCAACGGCAGGACAACTCATTATTTTGGTCAGTCTACAATCTACGGGACAGCTTTTAACTATGTAACATTATAATCAATAGAAAATCAAATCATCCGTCGTCAAATACAACGCGGTCCGGAAGTATGTACAAACCCGCCTAGTACTATCAGGGTTCAAGCCGCTTAACAAACAATTTGCGGTCATTTTTATTTCGTCCAGCAGTTAACTGAGTAGAGCTCGATCTTCTGAGTTGGATGAGTAGAATTCACTAGTTAATATATACCTTATACATAAGTGTCCAGCTCTCTAACTGGCGCATTTTATATGTGACATTAAAAGCCAGTATGGAGCCTCAGTTTCAGCTCTATACGTTCCGCGTGTTGTGTATTATCAGAATACACGGTTTTCCATAGAATAAAGAGATTAAAACTAGCGCTTAAAATTATGAGGGAACAGTGATAATGGAGTACCAAAACCTCTGGTAAATAACGTAACATAGGTATATTCAACTTTGAAAAAGTGGAAGAAATCTTTCTTGTTGACGTTTTTGAAACTAGTTCGGTCTGTTTTTTCTGAAATGACGTTAGGGGTTGTTCATATCCTTTTTTACCTTATATGATTTCCGTAGATATATGATTCTTTAGGTATTCAGAAGTAAGTCAAAATCCACCTCATATTTTGCTCATTTTCACAAAAGTGGTCACACCAGGCTGAAGTGCGGTCAACATTGAGCAGAATGTTGATGTCCAATTAATTAGTCATACACTGCGTGTTCCTCAAACAAGACACTTTTTTACACTGGATGTCAATGAAGATCTAGCACATCGTTGAAAGTTATGCGTTCGTCCTCCATATGGTGACCTCCGGAAGTTGGGTTTTGTTTTGGTCTAACTTCTCACGCGATATGATTCTATGTTTTAAGTTCACTCCATTCACGTGTTGTTTTCAGGCTTGGCGGGAAAACAGCTGAGAATATTTGTACACGTTGTTTTAGACAGACGACCATCTTCTCTTAGGCCAATGATTAGCCCTTATGCTCGTTTGTTAACTGCCCTGTCTAGTAATTAAAAATCACCGTTTGTTTTAGAAAGGTCAGAACGTGCGTTGAACTCGTATGGTTGACTGTTTGGTCTACTTGCCTATTCGCAGTAACACACATTGCATATACAATCCGCTGTAAATCACCACAAACCGTAAGTGTAAAAATTATAGTATCAAACAAAACGTCTCATTTTTTTTCAAGCAGTTACTTGGCGAGTTTACGCACATCTCTAACTTGTTATTCCTTAATGAATTATTTGCCAACTATCTTGTATTTTTCGTAATTTCCCTTTGTCCTTGAGCTGATTTTACTGCTGCTAATACGGAATCTCAACAGAAAACATCCTCCAGGGAGTAGTGAAGTGTCTCCCTGGTGTTAACATGCTTGTATGAAGAGTGCCATTCAAATAATTTTGAAACCCAGGAAGTGACTAAGATAACCTTACATTCTAAGAACCTTCTAAATAACCACGTTCACAATGACTACTGGAACAATATCAGTGCTGTTTCGAACAGTATGGTGAACTTAAGACATTCTTAAGTAATGTCTAAGCGCAGATGAATAATTTTTCCGCCTGCACTTTTCCACTTTCTTTTACGGGCATTCACTTGCCGTTTCATTATACATTATCCTTCAAATCGGATTGATACTTGTCCTGAAAACTATACCACAAAGGTCCCCACTGTTTACATCTGGATGGCCATCACTATATTATACAGATGTGGGAATTTCTCCTTCTGTGTAATCATCATTCAATGTAATTCTGAACATTTTACTGACATCGATCATACGTCTCAGCAGTCAGTTGGTAACTGCCGAATTGTTCTGTTTTTTTAACAGGCAAGAGTAGTGTATATAAATTTCAATGTTCCACTGTGTTACAAATGCATAAACAAGCCAGATGTGTGACGAATGAAGTGCTTGTGATACTTGAAATTAGGGACGTCGATTAACCCACCAACTAGTGCTTGGATTGAAACCGCCTCGTAAGTAATAAGGATGACTTCAAACTAGTTACAGTAAGCATTTGTTATCTGTGATACAAGAAACCACACGTATCGATATAAATCAGCGTTGAAGAAATCGAAGTATGTCATTGGCTGATCACAAGGACACTTGAGAAGTCACCTACTATAGGTCGATTAGTGTAATATCAAACAAAGAACATGATACCTTAACGCGACGTTTGCATTAATCCCTTATTAAACCTTCGTCTTTGTTGAGGCTTGGATCAGCGGTGAATCGAGTAGAGTTTCATCACAAACTTTCTGCTTTGAGAATCGCCCCCGTTCATGTTTGCTGCCAGTGCTAATCTTCTCGGTGCATCGAACCTTTTAGGTGCAGGATATTTTGCTTTTTCCTCTGCTCTATTCATTTTTCTTGTCGCCCATGGGGACCTTAATCTTCAACGTCTTCTTGCTGGTCTTACCTGAAGCAACCTTGAAGCCATAGGTAATCAGAGCAATTCTGGCGTTTTAGGAAAACTGGATCTTTTTGTACCTCCAATCTTGCTGGTTTTACTGTCATTCCTCTTGCACTTTGTGAACACTGAACAACACAATTACGTAACAGAGGCCGATACTCTCCACTCGGACCATCCTTGCAATTGGCATTTAGTGAAAGAACACAGTTGAACTGTCTCAAGGCCGTTAATCCCAAAATTGCTGGGCTTGCATCTGACAGCAAGAAACATGCTGGAATAAGCTCATTATCACTACCGCTCACACTTTTGTAACTGTCCTCTTTGGGCATGGCATTGCGTTTAGTCCACTACATCAGCAGTGTTTAACGTATGGCTCCGGGAACCGTGTTCCTCCAGTGAATGCGAGTGGTACAAAAACTTCTTTGTTGTTTGGAACGATTTTCTCTCCACAATTATCTTCCCTCTACACAGGTTTCTTTCTGGTAGAACACGCCGTATACTACCTACACTGTCCTCTTTAGATAAATTTAATTCAAGGTGTTGTTAGTGAGGCTCGTCAGTGGTGCAAATCTTAGTTCACACACGGACTTTGAACTTCGTCCTTGAGTTCATAATGTACGCCTATTGATTTCTCTCTCACTGGCTTTCCAACAGGCGTGATCAATACATTAGAACAAACCCTTTGAGGACTATCTTCTTCGAGGAGAGTTTGTGTTGTTTTACTGTCACGCTGAATAATTTTGTAAATTTTTGTAATCTGCACTTTTCAACCGAGACTTGTTATTGTTACCACAATAATCCTGAAAGAACTTCTACCAATTTTGGTCCCTCCAGATCAGTCTTACATGTGAGTCCAAAACTTGTCGCAGTAAAAACAACCAGGCCTGTGTTACATGCTGGTCCACTGGCTGCACCTTCCTCACTGGAAACAGGGCGATAAGATTTTGTGATGCTTGTCACACTTTGCGGCACAGTTATGGTCAAACTGGTCGTGAAGGCGAGAAACTCAACGAAAGCAAATCTATGTCCAACACCCTGTCAGCGACTTTAGGCACAAAGTCACATGGACAACATATATTTCAAGTGCGTTTTCCTTGTTGTAAATGAGTTATTGTATTAGTCACGAAAACAAACTCACGAGGTACGTGCTTTTTTTTGCACAGAATGTTTTTTTTTACGTTTGTTGACTTGTCCCCCCCTATATACCTCAATTTACAATATTCAGTAAAATGGACGTGGAATCAGAGCACTGGTTTGGTTCCACGGAAATTCGATGTATTCGGTGGTACATGGTGTCGGCAATTATTTATTTAAAGAAAATTGGCAGACAAATCAAAGTCAATATGCTAAATATTCTTCACCTTAAAACCAAAACTTCATTTCCCGTTGGATACGAAGCGTGTCTTGGGATCATCCTCATTTACTACTGTAGAAATAATCCCTCCCGTTTTTCGAAAATGATTATTATCTGCGCTACTCACTAGCTTAACAGCTAAATCCAATTTGAATAATTTCCGAAAGATTTCTCATTACGTCTTGTGTTTTTTTACCTATGCCCTATTTTTTTGTAAGAATGCCATATTACCGAGTTTCCTAAACAATCCTAAATTGCAAGCGACTTTCGACTAATTCCCAGTCATGCAGATTCCATAAAGCCCAGCTAGTTGTTTATCGGTATTATGGGTCTCAATCGCTAACGGATTGTCACATTTGCTTTTGAAATGGCTTGACCTTCAAATCCCCCTTCAATGATCATCCTTTTCTCCAGTTGCTTTGTTCGAATAAACATGTCAACCTGAATGGCTATTCAACAAGTAGAACAATGTTTCACATATTTTATTCGCGCCAGACTAAATTGTCCAGGATCAAAGCACTATTCATACAGAGGATTTGGTGTATATTTTGCTGCACCCAACTTCTACTGCAC
>LUCH01000827.1:82146-136098 GCA_013368495.1 Paragonimus heterotremus | reverse complement strand
TACTGGCTTCTATTAAGAATGTTCAAGTTTACAATAATAATTGTCCATGCAAAAACCGAAAGAGGAAACGATGTTGTCGTGACCTAACCGAACAGAAAAATCTTTCTGGTGGGTTTCTTCGGCTACGTACACAATTCATCTAACGTCCTCGATCTTGAACTTAAAACACCACAGAATTAACCTAATTCTGGTCTTTCTAAGGTCATTATTATCATTGTTGTTGCCTGGTACGCGACGTTACACGTTATCAATCTATGTGAATCTAAAGCAACTCGCCCTTTCAAGTTCTTGTTTTGTCCTGTTCCATGATTCTGTCAACTTATTCTGAGTGGTAAGGTTGAATTTCCTCGGGTATCAGCCCAAAACTCAATATAGCTGTCTATCAATCACAATTTAGTTTAACCGATCAAACCATTTTAAACGAAACTCACCTCCAACATTAAAGATCATCTCATCCATTGCAATGATTCCAAAACTTTAAGTCGCGATCAAGATTTGTTTTAATAATAACATTTAGCCATCCGAAGTAGTACAGTTAACTGGTGTATTCGGTCACTATAATGAACTCAGTTACAGTATAGAGGGTATTGAGTCAGCTACGGCTGACAGCAGTGTAATTTTATCCTCATTCTAAGTAGAGCTATATCTTTGAAATGAAAGATTATCACGGTGTTTGATATCAGCACTCCAAACGTTAAACGCAATGGCAAAGGATACTTCTGAAGCAAAACTCATTGGCTAAACTTTGGTCAATTTTTAAGGCGTATGTAAAGAGCGTAGAAAACCAGATTAATCGACCTATGATAAAAGGCCAGGTAATGAAATAAAACGTGGTTAGGAACTGTGAACTACGGTAATATTTGAAAAAACTGGAAATAACTAAGTGATTTCACCGACAAATAAAGAGACGACACAGAGCTTGAATTCAAATGAAAAACATTTCTTCACTGAAATGCACGAGAATTAAGAATACATTACAACATTTTTAGCAAAGTGGTTGAAAATGCCATATTCTAGTTTCTACTGGATGCCCCCGTGAAGTAGGCCTTATCGGCCATCTGATAACCAGGACTAAAACAATGTGGTTTTCAGCACAGTCGGCATTGTGCTCTCAATGCTGTTGCAAAAATCACGAAAAACTGGCCATCAAAGAAGCTGGAACATTTTAGGAATTGGAATAAAGATGGCGTTTTTTTAATATTTTTTCACGTTCTTGAATAGGATGACTATTGAAATCGTAGGTGTTCTAAATGCTTCAAGACATATGATGAAGCTTTGTTGAAAACGGTTTGTGAGCTAAAACGGTCGAAACCACGGGCTTACTAGTCATATTCTAAGAACAGCGCCCGCTTTAAATCCACTTGAATGTCTAGGCCGTTTTAGTTATATGAATGTAAACTTTATCTTGTATGGTCGAATAAGGTGGGTGTTCTGTCTCCAGATTTCTAAACTGGAAATTGCATCGCAAACTGTATCTGTTAAGAAAACTTACTTATTGACTTAAAGCGTATCAAACATTTAGGATGCTCACTCCAGTCAGGAAACTGACTGTCGTTGTCAAGTGGATACATTATCATCTCACATCACGCTGGGCGACGGTTGTTTAGAGCGCAAAATGTTCATCCGTTGGTGGGTATTCCCACCTTTCCCAGTTCGTTGGGTGCTTCTGTCTTTTGAGCTCCTCCGTGCCAGTCGTAAACTTGGTATAATTACTTACTGACACACTTCGTTTTCGTCACGCTAATTTTGCATGTGCCAGTCTCTTGTTTTCGTCAAGCAAAACAGGTTTATCGAAGATGTTTTGTCTGACCAACCACTTTCATTCCGTGTAAAACAATGTTAGACTAAATGTTGATGCGCGTTGATACGACATTTTGTTAAAATTTCGGAGTTTAAAATGTGTTTGATACTGACAGCCTACTACTACGCTACACGGGACTAAGTGCTTCGATATCAACTGAAAAATGTGGTATGCATAAATGATTGTCTGCCACGTGAGGCAGAACTAGTGATTCATTCTATTTGTCACCTTTCAGCCAGCTCGACTTATGACGGACGTGGAACCCTGAGACAACGCTGTAATTTTAACAAATGTTTATATTCACTTTCTATCCGTTTTTTATATGGATGTGCGTTTGTTCATCACCAGCTTCTCTGTCAAAGCTTTTCTCGTACATTATCGCACAGCCTATATCCTTATAATCATGGTATTCGCACACATTTGTGGTCAACAGGCAAAACTCACACTTACCTGGTATTATGCTGCACCTCTTGTTTGCTGATCCTCAATTGCCGTGTATTGTGAATGCTGCTTCAGTCAGTTTCCTACCTGTTTACACTGAATTTGGCTTGAGAGTTCGCACAACGGTTGAAATTTCGATGCATGTTGTCGCTTTCCCTATATCAACCTACACATGATTACATCAATTGATATGACGTATACAATCATTTTTCACAGTGTCTCAGTAAAGCCTGTTGACCTCTGTCTGTGTACCGTTATTGTGAAATACGATGACATACGCATGCATTGCTCATACTGCAAATCGGCAGGCAAGTAAAAAATTTTCACTGAAGGCTGCTGTAAATCAGTGGTTGTTTTCAACTGTAGCCTATCGTGTGTACACAGTGGCAGAATGAGAAGACCACAACTAAGTGGTGAAAGACCAATGACAATATTTTACATGACACTAATCCGAAAACTGCAGTGCACTCACCGGGGACGATGAACTCCAACTGTGTAATCACAGCAACTGTGGAAATGAAGACAGAAGAATCGCAGTCTGTACGACTCAGTTATCCACAACGATCACTTCTTGATCATACAATCAGTAGTTTACTGGAACTGCGTTAAAGAACTAACACTGAAATATGTGTGGTTGAAACGCCTGTATTTTGAAAGTTTTCCTACACTGGTCCAGTTTCTGAAAAAACGTAAATATTAATCACAAAATAAGCTGGACGTAAAGTGACATTATAGGATTTAATTTACTATTTGACGTGAAGGATTACTGTCCAGTTAGGACATAACCAGACTTCAATCACGTCACAATTACTGACTTGTTAACAAAATCATTATGAATATTGCTCAGTTCAACACCTCTTAACGTACTGAACCTTTTTTATGTAGCTGAACAGACCATCCACTTGGTCGTTTGTAAATTGTTAAGTCCAGTTCACATCTACATTATATTTCATAAGTTGATAGCGCACGCCCATCTTAAGCGGAATAACGTATATAATCATATGTTGCTACGCATAGTGTTTTCATCCGACTTCAAGTAGGGAGTCAATGTTGGTAGTCATTCTCATGGTCAAGTCACTGTTAGCTATATAGTCCCCATGTGTAATATATCCTGTAGTGACCCACCGGCTAATCTGCTCTATTTTAAGTAGCATTCCAATGTTACCATAAAATGTTTGGAAGCGTACAATTGGGAAGGTTGAAACAAATTCTCAATGAGGTATTTACCATTTCTGCATCTAAGATTGGCGGTGCCAGCCTTCATACTGAGGGGTCATCATCCTAAATTCATACGATTTAGGTTACTTAATGAGAAGCTTAAAGCAAGACACCAAATTAGAAAGTTATTTGTCCAATACTAGTCAGTCAGCCTTCTTTAGTAACATGAGGAACTCTGAGAACTTCAACAAGTTAAACATCATACACATTTGAGTGCACCTTTTCCATCAAAATGAGCTTCTCATCTGGTGTGCTGTCGTGCGATTACTGACATAGTGTTTAATCTGCCTGTTTCACAATCACAAGGGTTAATGCGCCAACACCGATCCAGACGAATAGGTACGTTACTGATGGACTCCATTAAAAAGAGAGTTCGAGTCTAGGGCTTGATTTCAGCGTGAGTCAATCGGAAGAGTTATCTGACCGCCAAAGCTACTATCAAATCTGTGAAGTTGTCAAACCAAAACTTTGGCCAACAATTCTTTCTCATGCTACAGATTGACTTGTGGGGTCATACCGGCTAGAACTTCAATCCTTCCATGTTTATACAGTTCACACCTGCTGACCGGCAGTAGTTTGATGAAAAGCAGTACAGTCTCCGAGATGCACGTCAAACTACGAACTTCTCACGAGTGTTTGGGCATTGAGTTGGAATTTAGTGTATACAGGGCAGAATTAAGTTCAGTTGAATGTGTGATCCCATCTCATATCGGCGCCCCACTACCGGGTTTACCCCTGTTTATCCTCAACAGGCAGAGGAAGTCTAAGTGTCACTGGGACACGCAGCCTCCAGTGTGTACTCTCGTTCGCTCGACAACCAATCCTACAAGTATTGCTTGTGGTGGATCATTGATACAACTTACTTGAGTTTTATTTGCTATTTATAATCGCCATTTCTTGTCCTTATGTCTCTAACCAGTACAAAATAATATTTCGAGAGTGAATATGTGTTTTCATACTAACGAAGCGCAAACAAGTTCCTCATTAGGATATTTTCCAAAGTCCTGTCAACTTGAAAACCAACCCTATTCACTGGATCAAAAGCGTGGGTCACTTGCTCCATGTTAGGCTACCCCAGAAAATACCATCACCTACTGCCGTACAAGAGGAGTTGCAGAGCTGAAGGATTTCAACCCGTTTTCCTTTCAACATAAACGATCGGTAAATTTTTAAAGATACTGTAATAAAGACAATCCTTCGATTTGATCTTAGTTCGACTCTTCTTGGTACTGAAACGACGAGTAAATGTTAGCCTACGGAACGACTGCGCAAATCAATCAGCATGTCAACAACCTGCTGTAATAACTATCGATTCAATTCCAGGATTGAAGAATCCATTTTGTCAAACTCTTCAGCCTCTTAAGTAGCAATAGTTGCAGTATGATACAGTGTTTACTGTTCATAAAGATGGTCGTTTCACCATCAATTCTAACGTGGGAAAACTGACTTACCTCATCAAACTTTAAGGATTTAAGGATTCACCAAAATTGTTACAACGGTTTGTAGAATACTTCCTACAAAGCCATACACAAATATGATGTTACACAGGTGGGTCGTTTCTGCGAATTTAATCCACTGAGAATCCCTTCCATGTTATATATTTCATACGCCTAATCATATTCGGACACGTTCATTTTTAACGAAGTATGTTACATACTGCATATACGGTCCTTACTACATATTTCACGTTCATTATAATCCATATGCATGCGTGAATGCACTGCTACGTACGGTACACTCAAACAGCATGGCTGCTTGGGAACACCCTAGTAACTGGTTTTATACCTATGCTGTCCCACCTTTGTGAGTGTTTACCCTAAAAGGGGATGTGAAAACAGGTGGACCCTCGGTAATTCGATGTTCTAGTAAGTTTGTCTACCTTTGGTTGTAGATGAATTGGGCGATCTTCTGGAACGCGTAAAGAGTGAGGTGAGTATCTTCATCACTCAAACACTAGTGAAATTTATCTCGCACCGAAACTCTACCAGACCATGTGCCAATTCATTTATCCTAAACATAAACCTTGTGTTCACTAACCTAACCGTGGGCACTTCCAACTACTTCAAATTCAAAACTAACAAATTTTGTTGAATAACCACAAAAGTGGAGGATCACGAGATTGTTTCCCCAACCATTATCTTGAAAATCATTAGTTCAACATAGTATAGATCACATAGTTTTAAACTGCTTCATAGAATGCTAACTGTTATTGCGGTCGCAGTTTTTCTCAGTTCGGCGTATTCCGAAGAACGCGTGAGACAGCACAGACGTATTCCAATCATCATGAACTGTTTGATGTCTACTGAAGGATGTTAAACATTATGCCCGATGCTGTTACATGAACAATAGGTCCAACAAAATTAACTTCCAAACAAGTCGGTTGACGCTGCCGAATCCATTTTGATAAGTCTACAGTTGATCGCCAGTAAACTTCTGCTGGGTGACTAGTATATCTCAGTGGAATGCTCGGTTTTTGATTTCGGTCACTTCTAAAGCACTTCCCAGGATTGAAGAGGGTTTTCTTAAATTGGATCAACGATATTCACACCCTTAAAAACAAATATAATTAAATTTCTATTAGTGTGCGCTAGAAAATCTTAATTTTTGTGTTATTTTGTATGACAGCTGAACTCCACAGTTTTTTGTTAATCATGTTGTAAACGTGATTCCCTCGTTATGATAAGTAGGTGGATGAAACAGCTTGATATATTGTCTTTTCTATGTTGATTATCATAACTATCTTTTTATTTTAATAGATTTATGCTTGTCAGTGTCAGTTAAAGTCCACTGTCCAGGGGTAGATTGAACTGCTAGCATAAGACGATCTGTCGTTGACTGAATGTGGATAGGCATGATGGTCAGAAAGGCTTCATCCTACTCAGATGAACGTAAGATTAGAAAAATGGTGTAACTCAAATAGATCTGCATATCAGTGTACCGTTTTCCAAAAACCCGCTTTTGATTTCGGAATTATTGTCTAATACATGCAGTATATACTTAAATGGATCCAAGAAGTTCATCGACTGCATCCTGAAGCAATATTCGCTGTGCTTCTTCCGCATCCGTTGGAGTATGCACGCGTTGGAAGTTGCTGGTAAGTTTCAGCATTCTTTAAAATCAATGTACGAGTGTGGTGTGACTATTTTCGTTTGCGCATGATAAGCTAACCAAATAGTGTCGAACGGAGTATATTTGTTCGTAACAGCACTAGAATATATTAAGTACATTCATATTGCCTCTGTTTTCTCTTGTTTCTACTCATTAACGTTGCCGATATGTCAGCAACTACAGCCGACAGTTTGGAAAAAATGACTACACAAAAACCTCATTATTTAGAGCCACTATAAGCCCGGGAACACTAAGGAAAATTCAGTCATCGAGCTGCTGTACAGAGCTTAACGAGTTGAAATAACGAATGTGGTGAGGGCTGTGCAATTAAGACACGTGCGAGCGTGAATTACACCTAACGGCGACCAAGAGTTGAGGTCGACATATCACTGGATGGCATGTACTCACAATTCCGGTGCAAATAAAGATCCAAATCGCAGGATAGTTGGATATTCTTAATCGGCGAACCGTACTGTAGGTAGGTGTGGCCATAATTGTCACGCACGAAGTTAGAGGACAAACAATGGAAAGGGTTGACCTAAGTTCAAAGCTCTCGGTTGCGAGAATTTGAAGATCTGTTCATATTTATGTCACCATTTCTCGATGAAGTAAAAAAGTGGACAGGTTACCCCAGTTGTTACATCTACTAACGTGTGCGGAATTAAAACCTGTCGCCTTCGCTGCGATTACTTTGGTTTTTCAACTCTGCACAACACTCCCTCTTGAATGTCTTAGCTCAAAAGTTCACTTTTCTCGGTGAAACAGGTCTGACGATATTCCCTGGTTACATCTGCATCGGTCAGTCAGTTCGTACCATCGTACATCTTAGATTCACTTACTGCCTAGAATGGTCAAATAATCAACTTGAACATTTTTCAACTTACCTCTCTTTACAGGTAAGTAAAACGATAAGTAGATGAGAAGGACAGAGTCGTACTACTGAGGTATGCCATTAAAGACCTTTCGAAAGAGAACACTACACAACAGAAGCTATTGGAAATCGACTTAAGGTCATAGTTTGAGGTGATCAAAAACGGCTAGTTTAGAAGTCGCTTTAATCAGACTGAAAGGCGACATACGCCAACCTAGCATGTCGTAAGGAACAAATTAAACCAACACTCACTGCCTAGTAATTTTCCAAGCTACCCAGTTGGATCAATAGCTGTTGTACCTGTTTACACCGTGAAACAAAGAGAGACAGTAGTTACAAACCGTAACCAGCCTGGATTAAATATAGGCATTTTGCGCTCATAGACAAAACAAGTGATGAGGCTCGTTCAGCATCGGTTATTCGCGGTCGGCCCTTGCATCCTATCTGTGGGCACACTCATTACTAGACACCAACCACGTAAATCAGCTCCGATGAATAGCTTCCATTTTCCGCCTAGTCCATCTTCACACTAGTCAGTGTCACAGCTTCTGGTGGCTAGACACCAAAGTTCGAATATAATACGTGATTAATCAGAATATGAACATTTCAGACTGTGTGAATTCCCATTCATACGTTTCGTTTTTATTCTACGGATCTGGTACAGCTTTTTCAAAGCATTATCAACTAAAAATATCCGGTCATATTGATCGGGTATTTTTGGAGTGTCATTTTTTGTAGTAGGTTCTTATGGCTTGTGGATGTGATCTAGAATGGTTGACACAATCATTTCAGTCGGTTACATAATGGCTAGTACATAGATTGAAACACCTTCACGGTGGTTTGTGGGAATGCCCAAGCAATCAACGAATCACATGTTTTCAAGTTCCTAAACTTGTATTCTTCCCTCCGTTTTACTGTGACGTAGTCTTGACCAACTGTTCCCCTCTTTACTCCAGTGGTCGGTTACAGTTTACCCTCTGATGGTCTGCATGCTCCGGTTATCAGAGTATCATAGAATCAAATGACTGATAAATAATTATGTAAGTGAAGCTCAGCAAAGATGGGATGATTGATTAACACAGAGAAGTAAACAACCACACTTAACGGGTTCATTCATTTTAGGCGAGTATACACAAAAACGGTAACTTGATAGATATGCTCCTTTCTTGTCGAGTCCCAGCAAACTAGCCATTGCTAGCTGCGCCTGTTTACATGTTCTATGTAACGCTATGGCTAAAATAGTACAGACTAGAAGAAACATGCTGGGTCAACACATTCTTCTACATCTTCTTTCCTAGAATGTATAAACGGGTACATTCTAAACAGCTGTCAGAACCTAACGGTCTTACTGAGCCACCAGTTTTTGTGGCAGCAACAACCGATACTTGCTACTAGAAACTTGCTGATGAAATCATCCTGTTTAACGTCAACTGAGGTGTGTTGCTAGCTACCTATTCCATCCTTTATCTGGTTCAGCGGTTACATTTTGCTCGTTATGCGCCTCCTATGGTCTTACAATTTGATAAACTGCAAACTTTCCAAACTCACTTTCAGGGATGCTTTGTGTGATCGTACAACACAAGTGAAACATGGTCTAAGTCGTATAGGAAGTCTCATTCCGTACGACATAATCACATTTGAGGTGAGTTGATGCCGAACTACTCGCACTAATAAATACTTGTTCAGATCTGATTGTCGGTTGGCAAAAAATTTTGATTTTGCTAACCTGAATCTTTAACTTTATTCCAACCTTATCAATCTTAAGTAAGAAGTGATAAAACAATTTACGAGATGGTGATGATTAGATATAAGCATATAGATTGTACACCACCCACAACTGATCGCAACTGTCGCATTCCCATAGACTTTCTAGTCGACCCCTTTCGCAAAGAAGCACTAGACTCGAGTTTCGTTCTTATTAGAGTAGTGAATATCCTTGCTACGTCCGGGACTAGAAATCCGGCCAAGCTTTCATGAGGCAACTGTGTTGACCACTGCGTCATTGACCTCAAACTAGGTAAGATTCATCATATGTGAACGCCCAACAACTTTCGCTTGTGAACAGTAGGCAAGTTGCCTTGTCACCTCGAGCGGAGACATAGTAACTGTCCTGTCAGACCCAATCGACAACCACGCGATTGGAACTTCCTAGACAGGCCGAAATCTCCGATCTCATCGAAACGTGCTAGGCAACAATTTAGGTTAACGATGAGTGGTCGGGAATTTGGTTAAATTCAGGTTGCTGTGTCTTCTCTCAAGACAATCAGGTAACCTGGTCATTGATCACAAACGGAAGTGGTTGAGCTTTCACACAGGATGATTTAGTCGTGCCTAATGTACACTCGATGACGCAGTGGTCAACACAGTTGCCTCATGAAAGTGTGGCCGGAGTTCTGTTCCCGGCCGTGGCAAGGATATACACTACTGACGAGTTCTAATTAGAGCGAAATTGGAGTCTAGTGCTTCTTTTTGAAAGGGGTCGACTGGAAAATCTATGGGATTGCGATAGCTGCGATCAGTTGCGGGTGATGTTTGAACTTTATGAAAACTAAAATTCCCCACTGCTCATCCGCACGTTTGGGCAGTCTAACTTAAGACTCGCTGTTTTTCAATTTGCCGAAATTATTCGGGTGACCGACTTGTGACTTGATGATCCAACATTAACTGTTGCGCGTTATTAAAGTGTTTGGTGTTGTACCGTGACTGACCTTGAGATGAAAATGACTAATACTTTATGGTGAACAAGCTCATTTGCCGTTATTCATCATCAGGCTAACTACATCAAATTTATGTCACACATTTTCTATGTAATGTATGCAACCTAATGGTGAGTAACTGAGAACGAATTTGTTGACTACATTGTATTTGTGATGACTACGCTGGAACTTTTTACTCGATGAAAACGATTAGCCGATTGGATGGGAGTGAGTGCATAATCACATGTATACCACAGCTACATGACTCATACTTTAGTGACAAAAGTTTGAAAATTTTTTGGAATTCCTACTCTATCTACCTGTTCAAAATCATGTATCCCTCCGATAGATTCATTATTGTTCCACCCGTTTCAAACTCATGTACAACAGGTTTTCTTAAAGAAATTTTATCGATCTAGATCGGTGAAGGTTTTGCAATTGAACAAGTGCTTGGATTTCTTCTACTGCGACAAATCATATAAAACAGATTGGTTGTTTTAAGTCCCAGAGAAGATTGCTTTCTTTGACCGTATCACCAGGTTGTCTGTTTTTTTCGATTAAACCCTCATATCGTTTTGAAATGTAACCAAACCTACCGAAGATAAGCAATTAACTCCATGTTCCATTCTTATGAAATCCTTTCGTAGTGCGCGTCCATTGAAGTTTCCATAAATCGGAAAGGTCCACATATGTTGATTATCACCCGCGGTTACACTCATTTCGTGGTCATGTTCTCAACCGCTGTAGCATAATGGGGGGCAGCTTTAAACCATCGAACGATGTTCCTCTAATCAAATATAATAGACAGTGTACACTTCATATGTGAGTCCAGTTGAGAGCAGTGACGAGAACGTAACTCACCCAGAGCTCAATGAATTGATTGCTCTACCAGTGAGCTTTCTTCTTAAAACAAAAATGCTATTATAGCCGTCTACTCCCCTAGAAGACCAAACAGCAATCACGATTACAACCTAATCAGCTTAACCGAGCCACTTAATCTAGAATAAACAATCCGGGGCGCAACAAAAGAGGCACATCTGTCCGTAAAGTGTGACAACCAGTGTGGACATTAGCATTCCAATGATGTTTATTGTTTCTGCTTTCAAGCACTCTATATCCACTTTCCGCTGTTCGTAATTTGGCAAGCTCATGGTAATCTTTGATCGACCAACTTATCAATTATTCTGCGGAGTCACGTTTTTGTGTAGCCTTCCACTAGCATGGCTCGATCTTGGACGAACTTATAGCATGGTAATCAAACAGGAGCTGGTCACTTTTTCACTCGAAAGCTGTAGTAATCAGATGACAGTAAGTTAATGGGACAGTGGAGTTACAGTGTTCGACAAACGGATCGATAAGCGAGTAATAGCACCAACAGTCATGTTCTGTCTGGAGTAGGTGAAGTATAGGGAAAACAGTTCAATAGTCATGAGAGTACAAAATATAGTTACATTAGGTCCTCGGTGTCGGGCTAAAGATCGAGCTAACTTTGAATTCGTTAGCGGCCGGACAAAGGTATGCGCATGTCTAAACAGTGGCTGCCAATGTTTTAACGGAATGAACCGAATCAACACAACACTATCACAATGTGAACACACTTGAAGCACAACAGAGAACATGGGGAAAAAAACGTTATAAGGATGATCCCAGCATTGGATTCAGAATTTCGAATATGTGAACATTCCAGCGTTTAACTGAAATACATTCGAGTAATAATTCGCTTCTGAACTAAAGCGATCGTCTGTAAGAAGCTTTCTTCCTGACACTTATGTTCACCTAGAGGCAAACCATCGAATAGAAATATATCCTGCTTTACTGTAAGGTAATCTCCTCATATTTTACATATAATTTCACAATTTAAGTGAGAAAATGCATACCTTATGCATCAAGCTGCATGACGTCACTACCTGGTACCATAGAAAAGTAGTCTGAAAGCCATGAAACCTTTTCGAAACCATCGGAGAGAGTACAAAACTACAAGCCTACCCACGTGGGCACGTTAAACAGCCCTTCTGACCACAGCACATGAGAAGTATTGATCAGATCAGCGTTACGAAGGCAGTCATGTGTTATGGATAGATGCCAGACGGGAAGATATGAATGAGGATATGTCGGGGCTGCACCGGTAGGTTGATTATGCGGGATGACTGGATAATCATAGCAACCTCAGACAACCATAATCAATCAACCGCAACTAGTTCCAGTTTGGTCACGACAAGAGGCTCAACATGGAATGAATTTGAAGAAGGTCACGCTGCAATTTTATGCAAATGAGTTTAAGCACACTGATGATCCGGAAATCATTTCGGAAGTCTGAATGCAAGGTCCGTACTTTTATTTTTCAAGGAAAAACAGCCTTAAAAATAGTTATCAATATTTTCTGGGCTAGACGTGCGCACAGTCATTGACTGTTACCTAAATGAACCAGTTTTTTGGTAACAAAAAGTAGGTGATGCAGGTTTCAACAGGATGTACTCAAAGAACTTCAGAAAACTGCTGCTGGTTTGGTTACCTAAAGGACAAAATGTCAGCTTTTCGAGAACATCTACAACGTAGATCACGTTAGAAGTAAAAAGTTGTTTTGGTGAACAGTCTGTTTTCGGTTATTCGTCATCGGGCCAGTTACATAACATTTTATATAATCACGGTTGTCAAGCCATCAAAATCAAAAGCAATTGGTCGCCTAATTGCGTCACGAGATTGTGAATTGGGGGGCAATTAGGTGACAAAATTGACCACCGGGGGGTGTTGAATCAGTCACGGGAGGCCATGGTAACCGTAGGGCCAGTACAAATTTCTTGTGAGCAAACAGCTGTGGATTGCGCAACCGGATTCCGATCACTTCGGCGGTGGCCAGAATACGAAATTTGACTCCTCTGGAGTAGACGACTGGGCAAGCGGTAAATGGGCTTGAAAGCCACTTCCGGTGTGACTTGGTGCTCTGAATCGACAAGGTGCGCCAGAATTGCACTCGAAGTGGACTTCACCTCGCCTTTAGTCAGCCACGCGGGGTGGTGTTCACGTATTCTTTGAGAAAAGCGCCTGGTTGTACGACCGAAGTAACCTGCTCCACAGAAGCATGTGAAAGAGTAAACACAAAATGTGGTTGCACATTTGGGCAACGTATCTTTAGGTTGTACGTGGACAAGCGGGTCGGATCTGAACGAGATTCGTAGTTGTGCAGCACTGTAGGTCTTTCCGATTGCGTTACTTATTCTACGAGTCACTAGCGTCATGTAAACCAACTTCTTTTCCGCAGATGGGGGCTTAACTCTCGGTTCTGTCAGTACCATACGTCTATCCACGAAATTTACGGGATAGGCGTTCTCTGCAAATATCCGTCGTAGAAACACCATTTCCGCCTCAATCATGCCAGCAGTGCACATCCTCATAGCTCTGTGTGTTAAACTACAGAGGAGGTTTCTCTTCTGGTTGAGGGGTAGGTAGCTGAAAAAGTGAGTATACTGGTCGATTTCATCGTTAACGGTGTGTTAAAGCGTGAAACAAGTGAAAATCGCATTCCAGACGAGTTGTTTCTTAAAGAAAAGCCTCCAAATATGACTTGCTATTTTGTCGTCACTGTGTTGTCGACTATTCTCAAAAACATCTCACATGTATAAACATTCATTTTTGATTGCGATATTCTGTTGTATACAAGGTGCATACATGATGTACTGAGTTTTTGGAAATCAGTTCACTGGACAGGAAATATTTACTATCGTCACAAATAAAACTAGATGATTATGTAATTTATGAAGGGCCTACATACTTGAGTGTGCCAAGTAGCTTAGCGGCCGAGCGCACAACGTCATTCATAGATGTGGGTCGATTCTCGGAACAGGCTGTTGTTTAGACAAACCAGAACCGACCATCGTTTGGTGTTATCCCCATGTTTCAGCCACATATTTGTTCGTATTTCTGTAGGAATTGGAAAGGGGCTGATTAATGGAAACAGCAACTGTCAAGAAATATTGATATATATTGTGGGAAAATTTGTTGAAACAACTCAACAAGTTCACTAAAGTCGATCAGACAATTGCTTTTCGAACCAATGGACTGCTGTGAAATTTCTGTGTTAAAAATAAATAGCCAACAATCCTACCGTCAGAGGTTTTTTACTACCTGGGTGGAGTGTACTTACACTGACCCCACATGAGTAAATTTCATATGTGCAGCGTTTCTTGATGATAACAAACCGCGATCGTGCCTTCATTCTGTTTCACTTAGGTGTGAGCACACGATTAAGTTAGGTGACAGCTCATGTCTGAAATGAGACGTGCGTTACTGTCCATAGTAGTTCAATCTCCAGACCAACCCAGATTTTGCACTGCCGACTGAGGTAATTAAGAATAGAATTCCCGTTTTGTGCTCACTGTAAACATTACAATGCCGATACAACTCCAGTCATATGCCAAAACAGAATCAGTTGTAGTAGACCTGTGTTTCGGGTAAATTTGAAGGGTGAACATCCTGCTAGCAAACCTATGAATTTCATTTCTGATTACAGGAACATACTGTATAGATGGTCAACTTTCATAACGCAACTCATGCGTTTACAGAAATATGACAGAATTCTCGTCAATATGGAGCTTCTTTAATTCACGTATGTAAACCTTATGTCGCCTAATTCCTAAATTTAATCTCGTGTTGTAGGCATTTACTAACAAATAAGTCATCGATTTCAAAATAGTAAATGGCTTATCGTAAGTAGTGTATTTTGTCCTCTTTTCAAATAATCATTTGAAAACATGCAAAACAGATTAGTCATCGAGTTACACTGATGTACACGGTTAGCCGGTCTGCAATATGCAAAAGTCTGGATGAAGAGTTCATATTTCTTTCTTAATGAGTTGTTTGACTAGTGCTCAAGTGGTACACTGTGCTATAGAGAATGACTTCGTGTTATCATGTTTTTGATAAATTAATTTCCCAAATTTCGACTGTTCTAGACCTGGGACTTTGTTATGCCTTATTGGTTGGAATCAATTCGTACAGAGGTTCCTCGTACTGACTACTTTGAACTAGAAATACTACTCAGGTGAGTACAGAATGATTAGTAGATAAATTCAAAAAGATATTTGAAAACGACCTCAAACAGATCAACACACTTTTGGCATCATATATTTCACATTTTAACCGTTTTTGAACATTTTTCGTTCCTCACAAGTGTTACCAGTGTATTGTGCTGACCAGATTTCCGGCGGATCAACTCTTACCGATGTGCTATGGAAGTGAGAACAAAATGCTGTAAACCGTTTGACAGAAAGAATGGAAGTAAACTTGATTCGGGCAGAGTCCGTCCGTTTGTAAACAAATGTCGAATTGATAACTCCAATGTGCATTGTACTCAGTCGTTATGATCGTCGCTAATTGAACGCCAATCACATTTGGTCGCACATTCTTATTTCCGATGAGCTACTATGCTTGTTCGTTTCCAGTGTTAGCACTAACCTGGAGTTTCTTTTAACAAAAGTCTCTTTCCGCACCCTTGGACGTGTGTAAGACCTGCATAGACTTCAAGTATATAAAGCTTTAACAAGCTTGTGTTAATCCCGTGTGTCACTGGATTATATAATTAATTTTGAAAACCTCACTTATCTGTACGCTGTGCTTGACGTTTGCTTTGGGGCTCGATGCTTTGTAGGCTTTCTTGTAAACGAGCTGAGGTTACTATCACAAAAACGTTTGTTGGCATTTTTTCCCGGTTAAAGGTATTCAGCGTCCATCTTTTTGTTAACTTATGTTAAATTTTTAAGCACAATTAATTTTCATACACTCGATATTTAAAGTTGCGTTGTTGCACAGCAAACTCACCTTCTGAATATTCGTCCAGCCCGTTGTATTGCAGTATGTTAGCATACACGACGCGTATTATCTGAGGTCTGGCTCGTTTCTAATAGGACAATATTCAATTATTATCGGCGTGCTCTTTTGTTTTAGTAACTAACCGTTTTCTGTTTGTGATTCATCACAGTTTGGATGGAAGATTTTTATGGTTTTGATGAAAAGAAAGTGTTAGTTAACTTGAGAAGATCGTCGGCAAATAAAGCATTGTGTGGACCTGAGTCGAGCCGTGGTAAAGCACGCACTCACTTCCGCATTAAACCATAGTTGTGAAATCTGCTTTGTGCTCTTTGGTAAATCATAAGATTTGTAATTAGTATGCAAGTCACAAACGAGCAAGAACAATCAACAAAATTATAACCTGAACGAAACTGTCTACTAATGGTTCATGCAACAGATAAGGGACAAGCCTCAGTATAATTCAAGCAAGTTAAACATATCGATCCTTCAATAAATTTGCCTCATTTGGTTGAGTGACGCCTTTCGGTAATGCACTGTACAGATGCCTTTTACTAGTCGGACCGCACTCGTTCCGAAATACTTGTTTCCTAACCGACGTGTAGTATCATATTTTATATAGCTGGACGTTGTTATCTGCGGAGTCTATTCACATCAACCGTTAGCGTTTAGCCGGCAATCATTTGGCTGGGTTATTAATTGATGATTAGGCCTTTGGTAACTGGCTCCCGTTTACAACAACCGACCATTCTGGTTGCCATCGCAGGGATTATGAGGCAAATCGTTAGGACAGCAAAAACTACCGCAGGAAAAGTGGTTGCACTTCATTTTGGTGAGATACAGCAGATTTGTGTTGGCGTTTGAACAATGAGAAACGTGGGCAAGGTTAAGCGAATATATGTATGGAGCTTGGTTGCTTAAAAGTGTCACTCGCGTAGGCAGCTGACATTTGACATGGGTACCCAAACCTGAATGAAACTTCAAATGTTTAAAAGAGATTTTCAAAATGCTCACTTGAAAAGTAAAGGGAAATTAGACGTTTTTTCATGGATACAGTAATTGGTCAAAACCAACTAGACAGCTACCGTGTCTACTCACGAAACCTATGCCTGGCTTGCAAGCCACTGTGGTAGAACGTTGCGGTATCGTTTTTGCGCATGCTTAACGTGGAATGAGGTACGTATGAAGAAATCAAATGCCTAAACCGGTGTCGCTAGCCGACTTCAAGAACTTACAAGAGAACACCACTGACTCTGAAATCAGGAGCGTGGTTAGTTGGTGATTTAACCCAGTCATAAAAACCACACCAACAATAGTCTAGAACATGACAATAAGTAACTAAAATTTAGATGTATACATTTTATGTGACCATATTTCAATGCGGAAGTATCAGCTGTACTACTTATTATTGAAGTTGATGTCTTATGTGTTCCAGTCGAGCAGTTCAGAAGGGTTAGTTTCCACTTGATTCCTCCCAAATCAGAAAGTTTAACGCCCATGTTTTTTGGTTAAGCAGGATTTTCTGCGAATTATTTGACACACAATACAGAAAAAGAGGTAAATTCGAGCTGGAGGATTTGAAAGGAACATGCAGGACTGTTTTTCGTGAGTCACCTTCCATCACGTTTTCAGTGGCAGGACTAACTTAGCAAACGAGTCCTTCTGAACACATGGTGATGGACACCAACATCTCGAGGCAGTTGTTTTGGAGTAATTAATGATCGGCTGCTACGAGTAACGTAAACTACTATTACTGTGTGGGTCGAGTCCACTTTGCAATGGCCCATCAATAGGTTACTACTGACCGTTGTCATATCAGTTCCCCGTGTGCACATGCCTGTCGGTTTGTACTTTTGCCACACACGTTCCTACACACCTTGGAATTCAACTCGAGATCTGCAACTTTATCCACCGTTCCGTTATACCACGGTAGTCTGTCTGCCATGTAAAACTCGTTAAACAATGTGATACTTAGTAAACGGTTATGATTATCCAGCCAACGCGTAAGTGTATTAAGTAATGTCCTAATTAACTGTCTTCGTAGTTGTCGTCTGAGGTATTCTGAGGAAAAGGAAGTGCAAGCTGGTTACTGGCAAACAAACAGTAATTTCCATTATTTTTTTTGTGTATTACAAGGAAATTCACTTTTGAAAAGTGTGGACTTCAACTGGACTAGAACCAGCGATAGAAACAGCAAGTTCATATGTAGCAAATATTTCTCTAAATGAGTTACAAAAACAAGCCAGAAGCCAAGAAATGTCGTATTTAACCAATCGGCTATATCATAGGATATCTTCTGCGTAATCCAGGAGATCGACCGCCGCTGAATGAGTTAATAAGCGACTGACGCAAGAATTCACCCTACTGTTGCATAGCACTGAAATACTTTCACTGGGTATGCGGTTTCTGTGGCTTGTTGGAATTCATTCGAACAGCAGACTTTTTACAAGTGAACCACCTATTTATTAAAGTCACCACGCTGTTTACAAATAGTCCGAATTTGTTTGTGTTCTTGATTGGGTCAAAATACTACCTCAACAAGAGATCCCGCTTACTTTACTGTGCCTCCCGTTCTCAAACTAAATAAAAAGGTGCCATTCACAAGCGCGTCACGTTCCCGTTCGGAATTCTTTTATTTAGTTTTCAATTATGCAATATTCGATCAATACGCGTTTCTCATTCAATTTGTTATGTAGGAAAATATTTGATGCAACGGCTGGACCATTTCCGTTCTTACCCCAGAAAGTCTACCATTTCGTTGTTGAACGTTTCATCAATACACCTGTGGCAGTTCAAGATCAGGCTCTTGCCTGGTTGGAGGTGGGTGGTATGTTTTTTGTTGTGCACACGTAATCCTTTTGCCGTTAACGTTTCTATAAACATATGCAGTTGAGAAAAAGTCTAACGGATAACTGCTTGTCATACACTGTGAACTTAACTTTATCAGTACAACTGAACAATGTTCTAAATGCCTGTAAAATTGCAGAACGCTAACAGACGGCTCCTTCGGTCAGAGCATTTACCAGTTGGCAACCTTTCGTTTAACTGGTTAAAACCTGATCAGTTAAGTAATACAAGTAAACACCATATGTCGCTGGTATATGCAAGCCGGAACCACTCGCTTTTCGCCCACCCCTCAGTCTCTTATTTATAAGGTCATTTTTTGACTTCACTGCAGTCTCCTAAGGAGACCACTGACGGGAACGACCAAAAGTGAAAAATTTCTGAAACCGGTCTGTTTTATGTGCGTGAAACCACTGTCAAAACAGTGTACAACACACCAATGCCAAGGTTGTTTTGTTTTCGTGATACAGTCGTTATTTTGTCTTGTACGGTGCGTCCCTCATCGAACACCATGTGATTAAACTCGCTTTACTACCACTATTTGTTAGGGTTCATGCGGCTGTTGTTGGTAAATAAATACAGATTCCCTTCGTATTGCATTGCATTTGCCACAGTAACCTGCTAATCTGTGGATACACCCCCATCCGTTTCCTGACCAAACATAGACAGCTAGACAAACGGGTTTCAATGCGTTTGTACAAAGTACCTTGGTTTCAGGAAACCTCTAGAATGGTATGAAAGGTTTTGCTTGCCAAATCTGGCCAGCTTTGTCAAAATTTGTCTCATTTCACCTACTGTGATCCGTGCGTATTCCTCGTTTCTTTCGCATTCATTAACTCTGTTCTGAGTGTCAAGCACCATGCTCAGTAAGGCCACAATGTCCCAGTGAACTAATTCAATGGTCGCGGTGAAATGTTACCTAGATTGACCAGATTGTTAGATGAGTGTGCAAAATTGAGAACTTCCACTAACCACACGGTAGTTTAATGCTATTCACGCTTGGTTGATTACCACTCAGTTACGACTTCGAGTTTTCTATTGCTGCATTTGTACCATCCTAGGTTTAGACAAACTGCTAATAACTAGCTTACAAGTGGTCTTGCGCGCCATATAGCAGTAAACGCCTAGAAAATAACTCTCAGTCTGAAATGGATAGAACTAACAGTTCAGCAGCAGTTACAAAACTACTTCTGTGTTTTTGCGAAATGACATTGTCAGACATGGTGACGAAAGCTATTGTGCAAACATTACATTGCACAACGTTCACCGTACATTCTCATTTCAGGTCTTAATCTTGAATTGGAATAATACCAAAACGTTCGAGTAGTATACTTTTTAAGGTCTTTCGACTTCATCTCCGTACATTATCACTTCAGACAATATTAGACAATGGTCAACGATATTTTCTAATACAGCACGCTTGAACTGAGACTAAATGGCATTGTCAACTATGACAGCTAATGACCACATCCGAAAAATGCTAACAAACCCTTTCACATTAGTGAGGACATTCTGCGTCCTGCGAATCAACTAGTTAGTCTACCATCTACAGCATATCCGCTCGTGAACTTGTGATCTCTCACTTCCTTCCGACTCAGTTTTGCAAACACCGGCTCAGCATAAAGTGTCATTCTCTCACTTTGTAGCGACGTATACTCACAGGCAACTGAGTAAACGTGGTTAAGTCGTATTGTTTTTTATAAAATTGCTCGAACACTGGTCGTCTATCATCAAACCAGTTGACCGCACATATCATGACGGTAATCATAAGTTAAATGTTCAAACTAAGAGTGAATAAAAACAATGCCTAATATTCATTGTTATCTGTCGCTTCAGATAACACGTCAAAACTGGTATTGCTGACTAGCTTGTTGGCAAACAGAGGGGCTCCACTTCATCTTCTCACTTCCATAGAGTACACTCGTCCGTCGGAAGATGGGATGACGTCTCGTAAACGAGAGTCAACACTCAACGGGGAAAGCCAAGTCGATGCATATATGGGTTAACGTGCCAGCCTTTGTATAATGCTGTATGACGCGCGATCTACTGACAGGCTCACCAATACTGTACACGAAAGACATTGGTGCGAAGAGTAATTGTCCTTCCCGAGCATTCGGCAGGCTTCCAGATACAAAGCTTACCTGTTGGATGCCATCTTACTTTTTGTTTATCAGGTCCAATAAGTTTGCTGAATTGTATGTTATACTGATTCTTATTTCATGAGAGAAGCGCTTATAGACGACTGGCGTTATTGCAGACGTTCGATTTAATGACTCTGGATATACCTCAGATTTTTTGAGTTAATGAGTAGCACTATTACCGAGTTGAAACTAGACTCCTCCGGAACTTTAACTTACTAGTCATTTACAAGTGGAACACTACTCCTAGATGGCAGCAGCTTTTGAATCCGAGTAGACAATTTTTGGACCGTCGATTTCTAAACTCTTGTTTTTCTCTGAGTAGAACTCGCCGGCAGTGCATTCCTTACCTCATGAAAAGCTGAGCTATAGTTCAAATCCTTGTAGCTGGAACGTGCGCTACTTGTAACCTTTAGCAAAAGAGAAACACGAGACTAGCGTTTCTTTTCAAAAAAACACTAGCTTTAACGTCTTTGTGAATGAGAAAGGTGAGAAAAATTGTGAGCGCCATTGTATTATGTTAATAAAACCTCCTACTGTTTTTCAGAAACGTTTACTATCAGTGATAATTTGGGATTTCAGTTTTCGTTCACTTTCTACCCTCCTTGTTTACTAGTAGGCTTCTTTTGGCTATGTCCTTAGATAGTAGTTTTGGGAATTGCAACTGGAAAACCTGACTACTAATTCTCAAAGATTCTCAGACAGACTGTGTGCCAGGACTTTAGGAAGATCATTACACTATGTTTGTTTGGTGGCTCACTAAGCACGACGTTGTTCTGTGAACAACGCGTATAACCCAAGTGTACAGCTAAAACATTACATGTTGAAAACTGCGGTAACGTGATAATGGGAAAGGTTGTGTTGATTAAATATACATAGGACTGTGTATTCAGCTTTCCGCAAGAGAACGTAAATCTCAGTTTCTTACCGGATGTGAAAGTTTCTCAAATCAGTACTAAGGACCGTAATACGTTTTTGGTTTTTTAAATGGGTTAAAGCCGATTCTTCCAAGCGTACCAAGCATCCAAAATAAGTTTCTTTTGTATAACGTCATACTCCACTAATCTGTCTGTATGACTTGATTCTCAATATAATGTGATTGTTCTTCCTCATGACCCTTCATTAACGGCAGTATTTTTATGGGCTTTCGACAAATATATGATTAAAGTGGTTGAAAATCACTCACAAGTGGGTATAGCTTTCGCATCCCCATAGACTTTTCAGCAAGCCCCTTCTGAACAGAAGCAATAGAATTGAGTTTCATTCATATTATGGCTCGTCAGTATTCCACCTCCTTGTCACAACTCGAATGTGAATACCATTCATCATGCATTCATCCTGCAATGGTGCTTACAACTGTTACACTGACCTTGCATTAAGCACAACTGGATCCTCATATGCATACATTTAGTTATGCTCGGTTGTGCTTAATGCGACGATGTCCCGATAGTCTCGAGACGAACTGTAGTAGCTATCTTGTTAATCCCACTTGACGACGCCAAAATCAGGGATTTCTTCAAGTTGGAATCGTAAGCCATTAAACGGGTTGTGCGGTATTTTGACTATTATTGTTTGAGTATTTTATGTATTTGGCTATTAGGCATCTTTCATATCGAATTACATTCAATTCCGCACGCAGCCTGTTTTCCAGAGACACCCGACTTAGCATAAGTTAGTCTGCCTAGCGTATTCATTGATTCTTCTTGCAGAAGTTTTCACGAGTTCCGAGGATGTTATTCATCTCATTTGTGATCTTCCGAAGGTTCATGCCATACTTGTATTGCAACGCCATGGTACTCTATCTCTCAAATTCCGTCAGTTGTACACTGAGTACTGCTGGAACTAGCTACGGTCACTTGGATATCTGTTCTACCCAGTTTGTGCATGTTATTCACCTAACATTCTACGTTAATATGCAGCCAAAAATGTAACAGTACCAACAGAAACACATTGAAATCTATAGATGTGCATAATAAGCTGAAAATATGCACTCAAAGAAAGTTGTATGGAAATCTTAATGTAGACAAACGCACAACAAATTTTCACTATCTCATGGCGTTCAGGTGCATCCTTGCATGCTTTCATTTCGTTTGGCTGAAAAACGTTTGCTTTTGGTTAGGAAAATAATAAGCTTCTTCAGATACCGGGTACTCGGTTGGAGTTGAAGGTTATCCAACTTAATTAAGTGACCGTTCGAATAAAACCGTTTGACATTTACACATTTGCGTTAACTTGTCACATTTGGAGGACTGCTGCAGGGCAAGTCTGATGGATATCCAGATAGGATTTGTGATAAGAAACTATTATTGATCACTCCGGCTTGAGGTTACTTATATTTATTAGGCAGAAACTGCTAACGAGCCACCAGGTTCCATGAATTATCTCCAGGCAACCGCAAGACTCACAGCGATTGTTAGTGTCAAGTCTTGCTCATCCACCTATATTATTGCATCCATCAACTGAATAAGACAGAAACAAATCACCACCAAGTCGATTAATGCGGAAATTTGTATAAGAAAATGTTTAGCTGTTGACCTCTCTCGATTATGCCCTCCAATCCTCTCACAAAATGTTTCATTAGACTAATTTTCTGACAGAAACGCTGTTTCAATCCATAACTTCGCAGTTAGTAACAGTTGTTTGTAGTGTTAGCTTGATGAGGGACGCTGAATCGAGGTAGCACGTTCCCGTGATGGCGTCACGACAGAAACTTATTTATAATTTTTACTAGAGCGTCAGCCCGAGCACATAATAGACGGATAGTTTCACAACACTTCGAGTCTTGTGTACGAAGCACGGACATTGTTTTTTACCCAAGCCATACAAGGAACGGCACTTGTTGATATAAAACAGACATTACTGTAGTGGACGATGGACAACCTCAAAAACGTAAAAACCTCGTTCGTGGAGTGAAAGATAATGAGTGAGTTGGTCTGCTGAAGAACAACCGAATGAAGGTAAATGTATACTAAGGTGGACCCAATGGACACGCTGAAATGATGTAAGTTCATTTCTGTGATTGTTTCAGCAGCAAAGATGTGTGTATTTCCTGTAGGACTGGCGATTTGGACACACTGTTCTGCTCTTCTGTACAGGAGATAAATCTATTTCTTTCAGTTGGAGTTATCCTGAAGGACAGTTATCAATCGTTGCCGTTTAATGCTCTCAAAAATGAATGCTAGTGATGAGTATTTTCGTCATACCATGAAAATGAGTTTTTGTGTTGCAGAAGTAGATACTGGACGACGCGTTTGTTGTCTGGATCTTTTGAGTGTTTCTTTTTGCACCATCTGTTCTGTTTGAATTTTCTTCGGCGATCACAATAATATTGCAAACGTTACAATGAAGAATACCTCCATTTGTTTTTTGGGGAACTACCATCAAATATACTGGTAAACTACGTAAGGTGTTTAGCGACAGTCGTTGTCTTCTTAGGGATGTTAAATTAACTGGGCAAATTTTGCTCAAGTGCAATTTGTAATAACAAAGATGACGTGGCAAACATAGCTCAGTTGCTTTTGTAGCTAAGCACACAAGACGTACGAGTTCGACCTTTCACAAAGAAACATGCGAGGGTTACTTACCTACAAACAACGGTAGCACAGTATTGTTACTGCCTTTTGTGTGTCTTATCCCTCAGTTATCAGGCCTATGATGCACCTATGTGGCTACAACTCTAGCTCTCATAACTAATGAATGTGGGGCGTTTATTTAACAATCTCAGCTCAACTGACTGATCGGCTGCATAACATAGATTCATGCATAGGTTGTACCGAAGTTAATTCCGAAGTCAACCGGTGAAACTGTACTTCTATATTCTGTGACAATACCTGAAATGGGTTCAATGTAAAATGCTTATTCCAATATATCACTAAACAATTAGTTCTATAAATGGCAGATCTTTAAGCAGAAAATTTTAGTTTATCTCTCAAATGTAACAAGCATTTATTAAGATTAAAACGATTCAAACAAATGAACAGATAAACTTGAGGGTCATAGCAATCATTTGTCGAAATAACTTGACAGATCGAACAGATACACTTTTCTCTCACGTGATTTGAGACTTATTCCTTGCTGTTCTGGTCAGTCAGTTTGATCGCAGTGATATGAATATTGTCTAAAGAATGCATCAACATACAATGAAAGGCCACAGTAGAAGCTGTAGCATCTGACCCATTGATCAGATAACCATGGACGACCACCCGTAAGATGTGCTCGTTCTGTCCCGCTCGGGCCATATTCATAGGCTACCACGACTGTACCGAGAAACCATTATGTTATGTTGTTTGAGTTACTCATTCAAATCAGTCTTGCAATAAGACATTAAATATTGTCCTAGCCGAGAGCAAAGGGGGCTACAATTACGTCAACTCCTTTAAAATATCCACATAAGTACGAACCAGCAAAACCAATTTACCAAAACCTGCCCGATAAGCAAATGATGGAAACACCACAAGCGCATAGTAAGACTGAACGGACGTCCATAAGGGCCTCCTTTCTCTATGCTTCAGTTTGACTGGATTACCTTTACAACTTTCTGCTCTCAACTGGACAAGAAAAAATGACATAACACTAGTTATTATCGTCGCATGAAGCCGTTATCTACTGAAATGAGTTACTTCAACCATATGTTGAGTAACAATCTAGCTGATAGCGCAGAGGTGACGGGCATGCCAGTTTGCTTACAACACCAAGATTATTAAGCTCCTACTTCAAACATAAGGAGACTAGGGCTTAAGTTGGTTTCGTAACTGCGATACAATCCTTTTATTCGCTAATTGTTGATATATCCTATTGGCTCACAAATTTATATGACGAAAACTCACTCTTGGTAGGCGTTTTTACATGCTGCTCTTCTCTATGACAATCTGGATCGATCTCCCCAAAATTGCCATTAACATATTAATGAGACAGACAACACATGTATATCATGTTACTTCTTATGTTTCGTACGTTATATTGGTAAAACCAGTCTCGCGTATTTTGCTGCGTTTGAAACAATATACAAAATGTAGTTTGCTACACAAGCCTGACCTTTTGTCTCTTGCATGGGTCATAATCTTCAAGTAACCTAATTTTATCAGAAGAGTATTGAAATGACGTGACTAAGTTCCCATTTGTTATGCCTTGCATCATGTACGAACCCTTTAGTGAATGGTCAACTAACACTGGGCTAAAAGACACATGGCGGGCCACCGGATGTTATGTGCATGCTACGGGGTGCAGAATAAAATGTGTGCTTGACTTGAGTAGCCATTGTAATACTTACCTCGATACTCATCGGTCAGGTTTCCTGATGATCTCTAATATGTTACACACAGTTTAACCTAATCCACCGCCTTGTTACCACAACTTCCCGCCCCCTTTTGAACCTAATGATAACCATGACATGCTATCGAAGGTTTTCATGTTCATTGCTAGTTTTGTGCTCTTTATGACGATATATTAGTCACTTTTGTGGACGTTTTTTCACATTCGTTGTTTTTTATTATTAAAAAACGTCGCGGGTATTTTTAACTTGAAACTTCAGCCCATTGCATTCGTCAGGATGCTCCTGGACATTTTTTCACAATTCTCACCTAGATCCAGTTTATTGTGCTATGTTTGTTACACCAGGTTCCACCGTTGTTCGCTTATTTATTTGTCAATTCAGATTCTGTATATATGGTCACTTTCTTCGTTCACTGGGTATGAAAACTACTTAGGCTTCCTGTATGATACACTGCTTGTTTATCACAAAGCCTAATATTTCTTAGTGTAGCCCTTCTTCTTCACATGAGAAATACTAGGGATTTAAACTTGAAAAGTTTTGAAGACTGGTGATAGTGATCAAAGTGAGTTCTTACTGGTAGTTTCTATTAATCCTACCGAATGAGATTTGCTCAACCAATGGGCGAAATAGCAAACACGTCTTGTATTTTGTTCATGACCTTAAAAACTGTGTCTATTATTTTGTATTTGGCGCGTATGTAATATGGATTGTGAATAATGTTTGAAGTCAGCGGCTTAAAAATGTAACGACCCACTGTGTCTTGGTTGCTCATAGGTAGTAATTAATACATGCACATACGTGACTGATGTTTATAGTCATATGCTGAAACCTACTTAGTCTACTTCCACAAGTTTCTCTTTGTTTTTTCAATTATACTTGAAGATCTTGACAAGTGTGGAGGTTCCAATTCCGATGAAGGAGTTACTAACGATGTTCCGCAACGGTGTTGAGTCATTTCAAACGGAGTTACTTGCTCCGGAGAAATGCAACTTCGGTGAGGACTCTGATTCAGTAAACCTTATAGGACCCGCCAGGAGTGCCTCAGCTTTTAGACGCTGTGAGAAAACTCTGGAAAGTCCTGAAAAACGTAAACGATCACCTCAGGACAGAGAACACGTGAATGAACTGCCCAATGCGGCTATCCAGCCGGATATCACGAATACGGAGCACACTGGTAAACAAGCCAAATCACAAGTAATCAACAGTCCTGCGCAAACCGACGAGGAAGAACAGACTCCCGACGAAACGAAAGGTTTATTGTCCGGCAAAACGCATACGAGTTCGAAAAGGTCTCGAAAACACGTGCTGCGTAAACGAATCGGAACTCGGAATAAGTCAAGACCCACCGAAGTGGTAGAAGACGCAATTAAAAGTAGTGTGGTTGTGCCGGAACGAAGACCGCAGTCTCAGCCTGCGCGATCGACTGTGAAATCCAGACGCGAACCAGCGCGTCACAGACGTCGCAAGTCGGTGTCAAGAGAATATCGAATTACGGACTGTCTTGCTCAAATGTTAAATATAGCATTCCGTCAGGTCTGTTTCTGTTTGCTAACAGCAGTTCTACTAGCGAGGACGGTGGTAATAATATATCTAATAGTTTTAACCTTGCGTCTCATATTACATAACGATAAATCAGTACAATTCACCAACCTTAGAGTAACCCATAAATTCAACTACAATCCCAAGACAAACTGGGGCTCAATAAGTGAATTACTGTACTTTAAACAGTTGGATTAATTAATTTATAACCCTGAGTTATAACTAGCGTTGACAGCCAATTTCTGCTCATTTTGTTAGTTCATAACGGTCTGTAGGCATTCAGTGACAAGGAAAATAATGAAAAACCCTCTACTCACAGTTAAAAACGATAAACTTGGTTTTACCCTTCTCCTATGTTAGGTTTTTTAAGTCAGTTTTCATAACAATCTTATCAGTGGTTACTTTTCTAAGAGTCGCATCATGGAGTATGCCCATTATCTTTCATGTTATGTAAATAAATTACTACAGAATCGAGAAAGCATTCGGCGACTTGGTTTAGAAAAATTGAATGCCATCCATATCTGATTACACCCATTACAACTACCTTTGTCAGAACTTCGAACTGAATAGAATATTCCTAGTGAAGCAACTGTGACAATATGTAAACCAATTATTTTTTTTGGTATACTTTTCTCGTTCCACGCAAATAGAGAACTCCCTTCAAAATCTGTAAAACGAATCACACAATATGACACCATATGCAAACACTGGAGTCCACGAAATTTGTTCAGACCGCATCGGAAGTTGGTTGAATGGTACGTTACACTTGCTATGTTAGACCAGTCACGGGAGTTCTTTGGTATGTACGAATTTCTTGTGGGACTACACACTGCGGTATATTCGAACCTCACAAGATCAATAAACAATCAACCTTTCAGCAAAAGAAACTGAGTGACGGTACCGACCTAATTATGTGGTCAATTTACATATCAAGGGATAGAGAATAACTAGGTATGTCGTTAGGAAAAAGACGATACAGAAATCATGATCGTCAATCCCGGGATCTGTAACCGGAACTATCTGAGAAGTTAGATATGTATTTCGAATGACCAGAAAAAATGGACACGATGAGGAATATAAATGCTCTGAAATGCGCTAATCTTCTAAAAGTCGGTAGGAAGGAGACTATAAACACTCTTATCGGACTATTTATTGTAAAGATTTTAGGACAATGTGAAGTTGTCTGTCAAATGCTCCGTACAAAGTAGACTTATGACAATTCACGACAAGAACCATATCGACTAATATCTGTCACAAACACACTAGTTGGATAAAACGACTATATGAATTTGCAACGGAATGTAACTTCTTAATATATACGTCAAACATTAGGTATGACCTGACTGTATGAGTATTTAGGGCTTACACTTATTTAGAGCGCCAAGACATTTTGACCTGTCAAGTGTTGGTGGTTGTGTGCTTGACCAAATGACCAGTTTGAACAGGTCATCCCGTACCGTAGTATGTACTTGTGGCTAATGAATGCCGTATATTAGCAGATTCCGTTCATATCGACATAATCCATTATTGGGGAAGCTCAAGTAAGATGAAAAACGAAAAATTTCACAGCTAGAGAATACAATATAATTAAAGATGCGTGAAACCTGAAATCTGATTCCACATCGGAACGCACGCGCACGCGGACACCACCTGCACACTCAGCCAATTGGAACGCTCCAACTGGATGTGATTCAGTGCGGTCATTACTTAAGCACGCGTGACACGGTTGGATCCGGATCAGAGCAATGGACAACACAACTGAACAGGATAGGACACGGTCCGGACGAGCGCCACTGAATTAAGACTGCACACCGACCCCACCAATAAAGATCCAAACTATTTGATTTAACCTTTTCATTGACTATCGTTGAGATATCGTTGTTTGTTAGTGGGTGCCCAAGCTATCACGGTTAAGAGTTCCACTACAGTTATCATACGCGTTGAGGTGATTCACGTAAGTTGTACCTTTTACTATTTCCATACGCTAAAAATAAATAGAATTTGTTGAAGTTCTCTGAGCGATGCACAACCAGAGAGGACTACGACGTGTAATGATTGACTTATTGTCCATACCTTTTCTCATGTCATTCTATTTGGTTTCCACAGTCTTTAAATATAATCATTCGATAAATCACCGATGTCTGGCAGACGATTGTATTTTCGGATTGAGTTAGGTGATGATCAAATGTTAGCGCTAACTTATCTCATTTTCCTGTTACAGCTGAAGATACATGATCCTTTGGGTCATGCTGGCTACACACAGGAAACACCACAACTGCTTCTCAGTCTCTTGGGTGACATGCTTCAGCTCTATTGGAGACATCATGATGAATTTCCTCAGAATGGTTCGCGCGATCTTCAGTGTGCCGGTTTAGAGACGTGTATTTTCCCAAGTCCTAAGAATCAGCCACAGGTACCTTTGAATTCGAAAGATGCGGCAAGCAGCCAGCGAACCGAATGTCTGAATTGTCTGGACATGTTAACTTGGCTAAATTATGTGGATCTGATCTGTCAACATTTCGCGCCTCTTCGACCCAGTCTCAAAACCACAGTGGAATTCACAGCTGAAGCACTGACTAAGGCAGCGGAATTTCCTGGTAAGGGCTCCTTTACAGATTTATATTCCCTCTGGCAATGTTTCACTTAGCCAGCCGTTCTCTGTTGTAAGATTCAGTATTTTGCTTTTTGCTAACGGAAACTGGTTTCTACGCTGAACACTCTCACGTCATAATCCGTGAACGTGTTAGGATTATCAGACAGTCTTTCCCCATGTGTATTTGGCATTGTCATCTGACTTTAAGAAGCAGACCCTCATTAAAAGGTGAGCCAAGCTATTTACGTAATAGCTGTGAATCTGATCAAGTAGGCAAAGTTTACATAGGATACCAACTCGGAAGAGTCTGTAACCTGATTGACCGAGAGAAATCCCAAAAATGTATTCACTAATTTGCTATTTATGTCCTCATATCGTATCATCTATTTTGCACGCCACCTGTGGAGTTTTTTTTGAAAAAGATTAGAAACGTTCAGTTCATATGAGGGACCCTGTCCAGTGCAGTTTTTTTACGGTGTCCTGGCTATTCCCAATCTAAAAGCCTTGCTCCACAATACATTGAGTCTACCCACGATCAAAATTTCATGATCTGATTACGCTGCAATAATGATAGAATATTTTCAGCGTAAATCCCTCCGACGTTTATGTACTTCATCCATTTATTTTATACCTCTTGGATGCCCCTGAAAAGTGAGCCAGTTGTATGGAGCTTGAAGTACCCTTTGATAGCCAGCTCCAGATAACTGTCATCCCAAAACCGTTGCAGGCATCCTCTTCTTATAACTTTCAAATTTTGACATTTCCTGAAGGTCAGGTTTTATACATATGGTGCATGGTTCAGTTGCTAGAAGCAATACTTCCATAGGGCAGCCTACACAACTCCGGAAACGTCGATCGACTCGTGTATGTGCAAAAGCTGAGCACCTCTCACCACATATTTTAGTTGTCTTTGTTAAATTATGCAGTCAGCCCTTCAGTGTACTGGGTGTTAAAGGATTGTGTACGTAGCATGTGTCCTCGAGAGAAACGCCTGTGATGTTCTCATATCGGCTGGTGAGACAGCTTGGATGTTCGTATCTAAGTTAGAACTACAATACCAAACAAATTATAAGTACGAATTAACCACAATTGAAAGACTCCAGTTACCCAGTTTCAATTGACGATTCACTGAACATGAAAAAGTTGCCGAGAAGACGGCTCGGTTTTCTAGTGGCCTGCAGCCGTATCCAACACGCACTAGTGACAGTGTAGCGAAAACTGCACGAAAAAACTAACGAAACAATGTATCTTGTATTAGCTATCCATCGTGGACTCTTATTAGGATGGCAGTTTAATCACGAGATGGAATCCAAGCCCCAACCCGTATAGTCTCTTCCATAAAAACGAATTTGCATTGTGGAAACTCATAACCACATTACACTGTTTGAACAAAATCTATTTACACACAATTTGGTTAACTCTTCCAATAATTCATCATCTAACTCTCCATTTAGGGAACACTGTAACCTCCTCCATTACGTTCAGTTTACAAATGAACCCGCTGAATTGTCTATCACTTTTTAAAGACCCGTTTTAAGCAATACTATCGCAGATGAGTGTATTTTCCTTCTGAAAGAGTCCCTCTCCTTAATCTCTTTTGACCAATCCACAGCAGTAACCGTTGTGGGAATATCTTACAAAATTATATAAGGCCACGTCATTGGTAAGCTTCTCCCTAGTGTCCGCAAAAATGACTGTTTCAAATCTCAATCTCTATGTAACAGTCATAAATGTTGCAGTTTTCCTTTCGGTTGTTACAACTTCTGAAGGCATCTTATTTTGGCAAAGTTCGCGAGGTCTGTGAGTTGCCTACTCGAATCAGGTCATTTTGATAAGGTTTGAACCCAAAAAGTATATTTACTCATGAGTTTGATGTGCAGTGTCAATCCACATACACAACAGTTTACTATGATAAGACGGATCAGCCGCTTTTTCCACTCAGTTTTGGGTTAGACAGAGTGCGCGGGCTGCCTAGACTAAATGTCGTGAGTGATAGAATAAATGCGACCGATTATCTTACAACCTTGTTGTTAACTTTTGTCCAAGTTCATGAGTATATCATCCCCCAGCTATATCAGATAAGAGGATCCTTGAAGAGCAAACACCCACTGGCAGTGTTAAAAAGCGCTTGACTACAGAAATTGTGCGTTTGCTGTACCACACTAAAACTAAACACACACATACACACACAACGTTCACCTAACTGCGACTTTAGTTTTTCATAGGAATAACCCAAAATGAGTAAGTCAAGCTAACAAGGCATGATGCAACCACTGTGAAGGAAATCACTGTATCCCCAAACAAAACTTGCACTATCAGTTAAACCCCCAATGTCTGACAATTCTGTTAATGTTTCAGTGTACAGGAGCTGGAGGGAACCTGAATTCGTGCAACCGTCTGTGAACAATGAAGAACTGACTAGTTCGGAAGCTACTCAACTTCCAAATCCGTCGGAATTGAGTTCCATGCCTCCAGTAGTGCGAGTAGTGTATTTACTGGTACGCTTTTTACAAAACGAATTATCGTGCTCAGTTCAAAAATATAAAGACGTCCCATCTCCCGATGTGGATGGCGAGCCGTTGATGTCAACCTCAAAAGAAACACTGTCCTGCAAAGACCCTATCGTTTTACAGTGCGTACTTGAGTGCTTGATTTATCTGTGTCACATTGGAGATTGTTTGCTGAACGCACTTGTTCGAGCTGAAAAGGGTATGCCAAGCGTAGCACCTGGTACAGCTACTGGAACTGCAGGAGCTACCATTACTGGCCCAGGTACCAGCACAACTACTTTGACCTCTAGTGGAATGAGCGGCCAGTGGGGTTCTAGTGTCAGTACTAGCTCAAAAGGAAGCGCATGGCCGAAGTCGTCACCTACAGGAGTAGGATCTCAAAACCCCGGAGGAACAGGATACGGGTTTTGTTCAGCTAGCCCAAAGACACAAGCCAACTTCGTACATTATTTGGTTCACAGTCATTTAATTCCAAGGTGAGATTGAAAGCTTCTACCTCTGAAGTTTTTGGTGCAACCATATGCACAATAATTTTTGTTTCTCTGTTTTAACCAGTACTAAGGTCGCGCGGTATGTTTTTCAATTGTGAGGTCCCCAAGCGTTAGATACGCTCAGAGTGTAAATTAATGGGTAGGTCAAGTCAGTAAGACATTATGAACTTTACATGTAATTGCAATCTACTGTCCCTGTCAACATAACAGATCCCAGTACACTCTCGTTTAATAAAGCTACCGGTTACCGTTTCAGCAGTTGCATAAATTGTAGGTTTGGTGCGAAAGGTTGATGACAATTGTCTTATCACAAAATGACTAAATAGCTTTAACAACACACTTTTTACTAGGAAGCATCGAACTTTTCTTGCTTACCACTACTAGTTAGATTGAGTTATAGTAGCTTCAAAGCAAATAAGTACGCATATAAACGACGCCCATTATGCATTCATTGCCCTCTAATTCACGAGAGACGGACTCCTCCCCAGTATTTAGTTTACACATTTTTTCTGCTTAAGTAACGATAAATCTTATTGCGACGCCCAACTGTACTTATCAAAACGTTATAGCGGTTCACATGAAATGTAAATTACGAAGTATATAAATGAGGGCTTTTAACGCTTGGCTCACACAGCGGTAAATATCGACCAGGATACTTTTTAGGAAATGTTAAGGACAATATTGCATTTCAAGTACAAAGATGACGGCCGAAACGTAAAACATTGGAGCAACAACATTAAAAACGGTCAATGATTAGGTTTACATTAAACAAGGGCTGCACCAATGCCAGGGCAGGCAAACTGCATGAGTCAACAGTTTATGCACACACACACGGCCGGACGGCAAGTTTTGGGTAACATTGCCTCAGAGAAAGTAAGTCATATAGTATTCCGATTGCGCAGCAACAATTAAAACGAGTTGGCGGCGTCAACCGCGTGATCTGTTTTCATGATGTGCTTTGCGATGGATGAGGTCGGATTTCGACTCACTCGTTCTGTTGTCATTGTGTGTTACGTCATCACGCGCACCAACCAATATGGCATATGTTCAGCCCTTCTTTGTCGTAGGTACCAATCCATTCTGCCGATACAGACGTCACCGCAACTGCGGGAGAAGTGACCGATTATGTAAGAGGTAGACCATTTCAGTAGGTCTTGATTATAAACAAACTGAGCAACACTCTTAGTTGTGAATAGCAACCGCAATTTAGCTGATGGGTGTGTACGAGTTAGAGCACACCGTAATTTTCGACTTGCGTCAGTTGTGATGTGGTCGTCTTTGAATGGAAGTTTTAGGAAAACGTGTTTCTTAGGGACCTGACTTTATACTGTACTCAGTAACCGTACCCAGTCTTGATCAGCCTTATTCGGCTGTGAATATCGATGAACTTCTTTGGATAACCGTCTGGGAGCAGCACCTATTTCAATTTCTCCTCCTGTTCTTACTAACAGTCATCGATAAAGATATGGCGAGCTACGTGAAACAGGGGTCACATTAGACCATGTTTGTAAGTACTAGGCGCGAAAGAAGAAAACTGTAAATAATGACTGTTCCAAGTGATTTCGCAATGCACTGAACGTTGTAGTGAACCATCCTGCTGTCTAGTGAGCTGAATGTCTATAAAAAGTGAACTGTGGTTTGCTTCTCCTTCACGAGGAACAGAGGGATTAAAATGAACAGAATCAAAAAGTTTCAAAAGTAAAATAAAATTAATATTAATGGTAAAATTCAGAATGTCATCGACATATCGATTAGGGAAGTTGGCATCTTTATAGCATCAGATGATTTTAATTCACTTATTTTTAAAACTACATCTACGAGTTTTGCGTCCAATAGAATACTAATCGCTACCTCATCAAGTGGTTTGCAAGATGATCCTTCGAAGTCAAAGCGGATATTCCGTGTGCCTAAAAATAAAAGCTCTTCCAGATAATCAACTGGGATTCAAAAATGTAAATTTCCACAGGAACTAAAATCGCATAAAAAATGTTCCTCGGGGAGAAACATTTGTAAGTAAAGAATCAATATTGAGGGAATTCGTCCTGTGTGAACTCACAGATGTGCCTTCTAAAGCTTGTGCTAGTTTAAAGTAATCTTTTGCTCAATGGTGGAGACATCTAACGGATCGGATGGAGAATGTATACAAGTCATCTGACATGCCTGTGATACGTTGCGTTGTTCATGCACACAGCTGGCCTTAATGGGACAACACGCATGTGGTTTTGGAGTACCTCGTAACAGTGGTGTGGGGGGTTCGGTTGGCTTCATTCGTCTTTGATGGAGTTCCGAGATGCACCCATATAGTAGTAAGATTTGGAGCCTCCTTCAGATGTATTTTTGTATAAATATTCTTGTCAACAGTAGCGCCAGCGAGAGATTTACGAATGTCCGCAATGATGCCTTTCGTCTTGGGCTCATAATCAACCTTGCCCATAATTGTACCTGAATCTTTGTCTGCATCCTTCAGTTGTAGCAATTAGTTTATCAGCATCACTGCTGATGCATATAAGGAGTCAGAAAATTGTGTGAACTATCCGCCAGCTTCGAGTATAAACATCTCCCGTTGTCCTATGACGTTAGGATAGGTCCTTCATTTGATTATACAGGTTCTCAAATTCCAACCTATGTTTGTAAATGGTCGATTCTTTTGAGAGGAATTCAGAGTTTTAGTCTGAGGGATAGGACCTCCAAATGTCCTAGTGTAAACTGATTTGATGGCAAGTTATGCACGTATTTCAAGCCACCTGTAGTAATTAAGCCCTTCTCATTTGAACGAGAAAAGGGTTAGTGAGAGCGATGACGCAACAGGCAATGACAACAGAACGAGTGAGTCGAAATCCGACCTCATCCATCGCAAAGCACATCATGAAAACAGATCACGCGGTTGACGCCGCCAACTCGTTTTAATTGTTGCTGCGCAATCGGAATACTATATGACTTACTTCCTCTAAGGCAATGTTACTCAAAACTCACCGTCCGGCCGTGTGTGTGTGTATAAACTATTGACTCCTGCTGTTTGTCCGCCCTGAAATTGATGTGAGTTGTGTTTGTTTGCTTACTTATGAATATCACGTTCTCAATGAGAAATACGCATGAAAGAAATTTGTCTCGCGAACTTCAAGTTCCGTGTACCTAATTCGTATTGGGTTAACAATATTGGAAAACTGATAAAAAGACTTTAGAAGCAACATTTCCCTATTTGTAAGGTTGTGATATTTATTATACAACATTCCAGCCATCACCGACGATCTTACACTGCGAAGGTTGCTTGTATTCCATCTTACCCAGTCATGTTGGGTGTTGATTAACCTGAAATTACCTTGAATCTTACGCTGCCATTAAGCTAGACATAATCAAAATCGTTTTTATCAAAGTCTCAGTGAAAAGTAAACTGAGAACTGCCCGTGAATGAGTGTGACTTCACTGTGCAGTTTTAACCAGATATTCTGGTGGATTAGTAGACGCCTTAACACGAATCTTTAAACATTGCAGTCCATCATTCAAACCTGTGAAAATAACAAGAATTTTAGTTAAGGTAAATTTGGAGATCACTCACAATTGATCGCAACTGTCGCATCCCCATAGACTTTCCAGTCGACCCGTTTCGAAAAGAAGCACTAGACTATAGTTTCGCTCTCATTAGAGCTCGTCAGTAGTGCATATCATCGCCACTGTCGGGACTTGAACCACGGACATGTTGTTCATTAGGCAACCGTATTTACCACTGCGCCATTGGCCTCACGTTAGGCACGACCGAATTATCATGTGTCTCCATTTTGAGACGATCGGGCAACCTGATCATTACTCATAAGCGAAACTGGTTGAGTGTTCACATACGAGAATGCCTGGAATGAAAGCCTAAATATAACGATGAATTGTTCTGGTCAGGTGTCGCCTACATCGTTGGAAGTAAATTTTACGATCCGAACCCTCGATAATGGATATACTCTCTATAACTTCAGAATACATATCTAGGATCAAACGACTGATTATTGTGAGCCGACGCTCAAAATTATATTAGGCAGTCCACCTTTTCATTCTAAAGACAATGAGTGAAGTGATGTACTGCAGAATGTTTCGAAAAGCGACGTTTCTCGCTTTAGCATCGACTTGCCTTCAAGTCACTCAATTTTATGGCAAGGAAAGGATTTGGTACATTCAGAAATGGTGGTTCTAGATTGTGTGTACACAATTTCATTCTTAAATTTCGTTTGATTGTAGCAGGTTAAAAATTCACGAAAACAAAATTTGCGAATGACTGCTCCATCAAGATACCTAATTTAGGCAGCAAACGTTTGAGTTTTTGGATACAGAGTGAGGGTCATTTTCTGAGTCAGTTCAAAAAAAAGTAAGCCCACAAGAGTTTGACGGAGACTAGCAAAGAAGGAAAGGAAACGGGCAATTCTGTAAATTGATCACCACATCAATCGAAGTACAATCTCTACCGATTTTCCTAACACCGAATCACAACCATTGGGTGAGTGTTTAAATGTACACTGGCACTATGATCAGATCTCATCTAAATAGGTTGAATCAGCTGAAACCTGGAATGATGTAGGCTATCAAGCGTTCTATGTAGGATCATATCATAGTTTTGTTGCTATCTGTAATCCAATGCACTACAGTTGAGTTGTATAACTTTCGCATTTTAATTGCATGTTATCTTTAGTTTATGGGGATTACTTCGATCGGAGTTGTCTCACCTGGCTAGTTGGATTGTTCCGCTGTTACTGCATTGCATCCTTTTTCCTGGTGGTTCCAAAGTGTTTTGGAATCTCATCGAGACAGATTTTGGGCATGTGGATTGGCGTGTTCGCTTCGATGCAATCGAGAGAGTTACGGTTTTGCTGCGTGAACTAGACCATCAAGTTTTGGGTCGTGGGTTCAGCGGAGCAGCTGGTACAAAGATCACAAGTATTCTGTCTGGTGGAAGTATGGCAAGCGCCAGTGGGGTGAATTTATTTGGACGGTCAGCCGTGTCAAACGTTGTTACGGCAAGGTCACGCCTCGGTGTTGTAGGCCGATCGGCTCCAGGGAAAACTGGTGCAGGCCTAGGTCGTTCACATGCAGTCCTAGCTGCAAGCGCAGAAGGGAAACCGGTTGCCACGAACGAAAATCCACTGATCCACACTGCGTTAGCGCATGCATTCTGCAGCCTCATTGGGTCGCTGAACGATGCAAATCCAACTATTGCACAATATGCAGCAACTCAGTTGGCTTCTTTGAACAACACGGCTCTCATGGTAATTTCATTTTCTGTTGTTCTTGCTGATTTCGAGTTTTATGGTTCATCGATTTAATTACGTGACAAGCCTTTCCAGGTTGGTATTTCCCCACTGACCAGTAGTCATATTTCTGTGACTACGTGTTTATCTAACCACTGTACATTAAACCAATATTAACGCTGAGAAGTTATGATGATTCTGTGGACAGGTGTTCAGGTTAGGCAACAACAAGCTTCATTAATCAATGTACCATGTATCGTATATATAAATGTAGTCGTTTGGGCTAAAGTTTATTTTTATTTCGCAGTAGAGAGTAAAGCTATATAAAAATCAGAGATGAGGCGTTGTAGAAGAACTCAAACGGATGAGATGCCTGCAGAAACTTTTACATTTCACTAATAAGATCAGTAATTACGGTTCATTGCTTCTATATTCATTGTTAAAATACCTACTTATTACAATTTGTTTCGCTTATCATCACTATTTTAAATATAATGTAAGCTGGTGAGTTAAATATGTCATAAAAATCGTTCACCACATTGAACAAGCTGTCCATCTAGCCGCTCATTGATCACCACAATATCAGCTACCATGTGTTCATGAAAATGAAATAGATTATTCTACTCACAACGTTTTGTGTATTCATTAGCTTGATTTGCCCTGCAGTTGAACGCGCCTACACAATTAGAAACCACCGGCTATCTTTAAACGAATCTTCCAATACGTGACCCCCGACTTCTACAACACAATAAACAGTGTAGTCTAGGTTTAGTCTACTGTTCCACGCCAAGCGTTGATTAATTCTACACTGGTTTTTCTTCTGAAAATTTATTAGTAAACCCTCAGAATGGAATGCGGAGACATCTGGAGTAGAAGCATAGCTTAGTGTAATCACAATATAAGAAAAATAGTTCTATTTTCTCTAGAAGGACTATGTCATTCTTGTCAAACCGCCGAATATTCGTTGACTCTACATTTCTCTTATCAGTTCAGTTGAAAATGCACCCTAACCATTGAGTGGTTAATACAGTATGCTTAACAGTCAACATACGTGTTCAAACGTTAATAACCCGACAATACTCCCCGTGACACTCATTCATGCCATGACATCTGATCATGTCAACCATATTTCACTGGGTTCCGCTTACAAATGTTGTACCTCATGATGTTCACTGTCATGTGCCACACAAAATTGCCAATGAGTTCAGAACCTCCAGGTTATCCGAACCTGATCATGGTCGCTCGCATCTACAGCACACACCTCTATGACTGGTAGTCAGTTTTCCACTGTTGAGATAATAGTACTGGAGTGCTTACGTGAACAAACCATTTGATCTATCTTCTTTCGTACACACTTTTCCAGTTGCGAACGACTCACAAAGTCAATTATCTTGAATTTATTTTTGACAAGCGTCAAAACAATATGTAATCTAGTACATAATACAACGGTTTCATGAATAGTAAACTTAGTTTATGGTAAATCTCTGAGGTAAAGTTTTTCAGCAAAATCGAAAGAAACTAAGCGTATAAATGGTTCCGTTCAAACTGGTTACATTTTTTCGCTGTCTTCCTCATGTCGAATGGATAGGTCTCTTGATAAATTGATTAACTCCGAAGTGATCTCAGACCGGCTGATACACGAGCCGCACATGTTAATGTTGCCAGTACTGATCCGAACAGTCACTCGGATTGAGGGTTCGGTTGTATTGCCGTGTTTGGCGTTTGGACTGCAAAAGTTTCATCACCAAACGATGTAACACCATTGGTCTGTAAGGGTTTTTAGTATGTGAGATTGAACAGTGCTTCTAGGTGGGCGCAGTTTGTTTTCTACACATTTATCAATGTTAGGCAATTTCCACTGCAACCAGTTCTACAATTGATATCGGTAGAAACGTTAGAAAGTATGCTTGTCATATGATTATTATTTACGATAGACAATGTTTAGTTTACATTGCCAACACATTTGTGTCCGGAAGCATGTTACTTCTTAAAAATAACTGACAGATTTATTTCAAACTAGTGTTACTATGGCTAGAAATGTAATGCGTTCAATAAGAAGAGTTGTGGAATAGCGTAACATGACATTACCTGTTTTGTAACCTGTGTAAATATGTGTCAGACATTGTGAATCCAAGAAGTTGTAACAAAAGTTTCAAATTTCCTGTGAACGTCTGCAAATATAAGCAAATATGGAAAAGGGATGAACAGAAACGGTAGACAAAAACAGAGTGAGTAAACATTGACTCGAGTTTAACACAAGAAAAAGTCTATGAAGATTATCCATAATTTTCAAATCTTTCCGAAAAGTGTATATAGACTATTTCTTTCAGTCAGCTATGGTAGCATGAAGGTATGAATCTCTAATTAGAATATACATTAGTTTATCAAGTCAACCCGGTTCCCATTTTATTCTCTCCGGTTCATCACTGTAAATATGCGAAAAAGCTGTTAGCGTTCATTCTAAAATTTGGACCGTCAGGAGATCTTCGACTCCCACGTGCTCGTCGTCAAGTATTTTGTCAATATGTGCTCAATACTCATTAGAATTGTAACCTGGTATTCTATGTCTGGTCAAACTCAGTAGTGCTATAAACTTTCGAAGCAACCTTCGTCAAATAATGTTTTTTAGATGCTTTAATCTGCACAGAACTGCAAGGGCACCATGTTAACCAAAGTGATATTCGCACAATTTTCCAAACTATGAAAACCTTCCTGAATAACAAGTGTCATTGTCTTTGGAATTCTTTAGTTCAGTATAGTCGAAATAATGTTGTCCAACTTAATTTTTCTCGCTGTCAGTGGTAATTTACATATGTTTTATTCTCCCAACTTTTCAGTGTGGAATTCAATGTCTAGAATTCCAATTTGATACGGTTGCTGCCGATCGATGTCTCATCCTGCAGAGTATGCACCAATTGAGTTGCACACTTTCAGACCGTCAAGTATTTACTTGGGACTTTTTTGTCAACCGATTTGGGTTGTTAGCACTACAAGCCCAAATGAGTGCATCCGGTGTACAAGACATGGACACAGGTCAGTTTTACTAAATTTTCATATCACTTTTCCCCATTGGTTTCTCATTGTCCCAGAACATAAGATTATCAAATAAAGCTCTTTCACTCTGTTTGCAAACACGTTTGTTTCAATTGCTTATATAAGTAATTCTGTCTAAAGGATCATTACATCTACATTACGTGTTTGCTACTCAGTTGATTTTGTCCTTTCTAATTCCCCATTAGTTTCCGTGACTCTCAGAAGTAGTTGCAAACAGACGAACGACGTTTGTGTTTTGGTGTTCAATTTAGACAGTTATCTATTAAATTATCAAAAACGTTGTGTCGATACCATTTGAACTCTGATTATCATACGAAGTACGCTGAGATGAAACTGGTCGGAAACAAACTACACTTATTGTTAATGCATGTGACCGCCACAAACACCAAGATCTACGACAATACAAAATATTAAACAACACAGCCACCCTAATGTCCAAGCCATTGGTGCATTTTGTGATTGGTGCTGTGAGCCCCGTCTTGTTAAAGAGCACTTGACGTCCGGTTTGTTTTCTTCAATTTATACTGGTATACAGTCACCACATCAACAGTTAGCATATAGTGGACAGGAAGGTTGTATGGTCAAATATACTGCTTGGTTACCAACACCCCCTTCCCGTCCGTCATGCACATATGTAAACCAAATCCTCTTTATCAGTCGGGCTGCAATGTTTATTTCGTTGTTCAACTCCGGATAATGTTAACCGTGGAAGAGACACTGGAGAACTTGAAGCTTCCTTAGGCTAGGGTATCAAGTGAATCGCTTAATATGCATGGTTCATTCGACATCCACGAATTTAGTTTTGAACGATCTATCGAAGACAGACAATCAAAGCACAGACTTAACTCAGGACCTGGGGAAAACCACACCGAGATACTGGACATCCTGTTCATGAGAATAATTGCACTACGGAGACGATTCACTCAATTTGTAGCTTGTGGTTAATCCGCTGTTACTTACTACATGCTGAAGTGTGCTGGTATTAATTTTGCCAAGCTGTTGTTAGACTGGTTTTGCGCCCACTTTTCTCTAACACTTCACCATTTGCAATTTGCATTTGGCTGTTAGGTTTTTCAAAATGAAAATATCTGCCGACTTTCTTTGTCGTTCTGAACCGTACAAAGCAGTTCTAGATGTACATAAGTGTCCTCAGCTCCCGATAATTTGTAAAGTTCATGTGTCCTTTTCTGTCACATTTCAACGATGAGTTATTTTCATGCTGCTGAACAATTTCTCAGCCATAGCAAAACTATATTGACCGACCATGATTTATACGAGGGTTCGTGGCTGGCAGTACATGCTGGTGCACATCAACCGTTTTTCAGTACAAGGTGAATTTTTATACTCCCAAGTCAGTTGAGTCGTTGCTAGATACTTCAATAAAGATCTCCATCATTTTCTCAATTACCTGTACCTTGTAAACTGAACTAAGCTTTGTAGTTTCTACAAGAACTCAGATTGCCGCCAAACCTCCTATCTTCAGTTGCCTAGTTGTCTTTCTGTCGTGACCGCAAAAACGCCCAACCTGCAAATTCGTTTACCTTCAGATGCCTGTTACAGAGTACGTAAAAAATATACACAGCAAAAACAAACAAACGCTGCTTTGACTGGTCTCCATCTCCAATATGAACAGTATGGTGTCAGCTTCCTTGTTGACACCTCCAGCGCAACAGTTACACACAGTTCGAATCATCGGTTTCAGCTTCCAGATTTCTGACCTTGAGAAACGTCTTTGGTTTTCGTGCACCATTCACTCTTCTGGATCCGTATCATACAACTCATCATACAACACTCCAGTATGGTTGCCTTATATAGAACGTTAATTTAACAACGGTTGAAACGCAAGAGGGGGCACAACATCCAATGAAAGTGGTATTCGGTGTTTTTAACTAGAAACCTATGTCCGTTGCTGTTCTTACTAAAAGTTTCTGCTAGTCAATACTATTCTCTCACATAGCAGATTGAGGTGGGTGGCTTTCGGTCAACGATGAGGTGGAAGTACTCAATAAAACTGAAATTACACACTGTATATAACGTGCTACGCAATACTTTGGGTAAAGATGAGTAGCCGAAAATTGCTCGTTACAATTTAAACAACATTCGCATTTGATGGCTGATTTCATATTCAATTCAGACTTTTGGTTGAATCTTTTTTATAGGGAAGATAGGACTCCATTCAAATTTTTGTTATAACTTTCTGTCTTTACTGAATGTGGCTCCTTGGTAATCATAACTTCCATAGCCTGTTGATCATTACCCAATACTAACATGTTTAAGGCTTCAGTCACATTTTTTAATTGGTTATCAGTAATCAAAATTATTGTTCAATATAACACTTTAATTCTGACCCCAATCTATCTGACAAATCCACAAATGGGGTCATTTGTTAAAGTTAGTAGGACGGATACCATAAGTTTTCATCAAGACGGTTGGATGACACGAATCTTAGTTACAAACGATGATGATCGAATGGTCACATGCTGCATGTAAGTAAACCCGCCCGATATATACACGAACTATACTATAATTTTGGTTTGGGTACTTACATACAGTGAGGATTAACACTTAGAAAACCGGAACTCCTACCTACCGTACCTCTTCAGAAAGATATTGGGCAGAGTATTGCCTGATGATGAAACGTGAGACCATCAGTGAATGATGTTCAGTCTGTGGCGATTGCAACAGCTGAGTAACCAACACCTTTTCAAACTCAAATTCTCACTCGATAGTTAAAAGTTGCATAATTAAAACCAGTAGATTCCAGGAGTGTTAGTCATGACTTACTCACACCACTCTGTTCCTAGTCGTTATTATGTTCACAGACTATGCGCACCTCAACCATAAACTTTACTCTGTGGGAGCACATTTACTACGTTTCTAACGCGTAATGAACACCTGGTTTTTTGACAAAACAATTCAAATGAGATGGAGAACCTACAATTCTCCATCAGTTTGCTAGCGTGTGCTATTTTCTACTGTATTCCGTTGAATTTTTTACTAGTGGTTTTTTGGCATGTTATCTTTTACCCTTGTGCACAGTGACCGACTTGAATGGCTATCATAAAAACAGCCAGCACTTCCAGATTCAATTTGAGCGAGCATGTTTTGTGGACTCAAAAAGTTCCGGACTACCTTCCATACGTCAGTCATCAAAGGTGCATAATCTGCCGAATAGATTGTTCGCAATTACTTCTGGATCACATAGCCAAGCGAGTAGCGCACCAGCCATGTCAGCAAGTTCTCAATCCGAAACTGTTCATTCAAAGCATCGAAGAATCAGCTCTTCCAAACAACCGAATACGGGCTCAATAGAATCTTCAGGTATAGGAGAGACAGGTGCCGGTAAGTGCGTGCAAAATATCCACTTTGTTTGCAATGTCTATTGACTCATTTTTCTCTGTTATATGAATGGGAAGTAGTTCCATAATTTCAATTGTTTAAATACACGGGTTGTAAAGAAATTGCAGAGCAGTTCGTAACACTCAGTGGACGAGACCATGGGTGTCAGAGAGGTAAATAATCAATCATCGGACTCCATGTTCACTTTACGCACGTGCACTGAGCAAATGTCCGAATAATCTGACCAACTGTGTCGTTTAAACAAAACGGTTGGAACACAAGAGGTGGTAGATACAAACGTTTTGTACTGATTTATTAGTGGTGCCTCATCCATACGGAACGCTTGAATCTACCGCCAGCTGTGCCCCAAATGTTACATTCAAACATCTGTAAGCAACTGGCTGCTCTAAGTTTTATCGTTTTTTTCTGTAGCTTTTCTTCTATAATTTTTAGTCCGTGCCTGTCACTCATTCAGTCTAAAGGTTTTAGCCATCAATACATGTAGTATTTATTGATTCACTCGAACTGGCACAGTTCTGCAGGGCTCCGTATTCTGACCAATAAACCCCAGAAGGGCAGGGATTGATTGGAATGTTAGAAGCGGAATGTCCAGTCAATCGGATTGAATAGTACGCGACTGAATCTTTTGTACGCACAATTAACTGATCACCTGAACAGTCCATCGTGCAATCGGTGGTGGCTCAGTCCATTTATTCAGGCTGTTTGCCATCCAGCTGAAAAGAGTCAACTGATCTTTTAGCTCATGTAATAAGAACCCACAACAAGAACAATTCCTACCAATATTGCTCAACTAGAAAGATTGAATATATCAAAGTGATAATAGCTAGATTTATCCGTATAGTTTTCTATTGAGTTTTAAGTTGTCTCGCAATACTGAGTGTTTAGTTGTGCCTGTCTTCTAAACTTATATTCATTACATTAAGCATGCTCGAGAATAGAAAACTGCGACCACTTTTCCATCGGAACTAGTGCTCCCAGGGGTATGCTACTGGATAACTCCTAAATATATCGTGTAACTTATCGGCAGATTGCAGTGGTGAATCAGTGCGTCAGTTTTGCAAAAGATGGACCCATACGTGAGTAATCTAATCCAACTGGAACGGTTATTCCTACGTGACACATTTGTACCGACTTCACTGCCCACTTATCCAACTTTGTATGGTCCTCATGCAGAAGCCCGGAAGGAAGTACAATTGACTCAGAACATTGGTGACTGGATAAATCAGTGACGTTCACCGAGGATCAACTAGAAGATCAACACAGTAATCGAGTATAGCTTTCATATATATGGCCATCTGAGGGCACTATCATATGCGGGACTCTAGTCAAGTGCTTCTTTTTGGAAGGGGCTGACTAATGTGTTTATGGGGACGCGATAGCTGTGATCACATGTGAATGACGTCCAACTTATATAAGCGAATATATGTTGCATTGCAGCTGTAATCGGGCTCAGCATCGAGTGCCATTCTGAAGAGTCGTTGATAAGATCGGTCGCTCAGTGCAACGAATTGTCATGCAATTCTCCAAGTTTCCCACTTCCTACCCTCAAAAGGACAATTTATGTTCTATCCGTTCCTTAGAAAATGAAACACCCGTCAGATCACCCACTCCACAATTCCACAGTTCTCGACGTTCGCGGATGTCAATGGCCTCGTTCAGCGGTCTATTTCCTGGTAAGCTTTTGGGTCGGTGAATGTCTGCTGGTCGTTGCATTGCTTGATTCCAGGGGTACTATAATTATTTTTATTACGGAAAAATCATTCATCTAGTAACGGATTGTTCATTTGGAAGTTGTAGAGTAAAGGTAACGTCCACATGTTCTCAACTTCATTTTACAACCTGAACCTTTGAAATTTGTACTCTCGGCTTCAAACAAAACCTCTTTGTACATCTGCTTCTTTCGCCTCTCCCCAATAGCTGTGCTGACTGGCGGCGAATTTTTAGACGGTAGCAACAAGTTTTTGTGCAACATTCGAAATGCACTGGATCAGGAAAGTCAGGAAAGAGACACTCTACATCAGTGGGTTCGGTTGTTGTTGAAATTTATGGCAAATGTACGGTTCGATTCGCGCCCTGATGACGGTACGAACAACGGTCCAGTTGGCAACCCTAGTGGTGGACGACACCACTCTCATGAGACATCCAAAGATGAACTAAGAGATAGAAAAGCATTAAGCAAATCACAAAGACATCTGGCGTTTCTTCTGGGCTATTCGGATGGAGTGTTTACTATGCCACCTTACAAAATGAGGTAGGTTACACAATAACTGAACCATTTGTTCGACTTTGTAATAATTGTACACACTTTTTTGAAGAACCGGTTTACATAATCCTGCACACTTTCTTCCTGTTCCAGAAACTCCACAGTTTTTCACTCTTTCCTGGCCCATGTGGGTAGCGTTTTGGATCGCAACTTTAGCATGGGTACATACATACTGCATCAAACGTTGGTCGTCCTACAATTTTGTGCATCGCCACAGCGTTATGCTACGGACTCGCAACCACCTACCTTCACACTTCGGCTTCTTGAGCCTCACGTCCGTTGGTATTGGTTGCAAACACTACTGGTTATCCTATACAAAGTATGTAACATTTAAGTGACCCGCAACTTGTGATATTTTATCGCCAAGATTTAGGTGAAAAGATGACAGCTAAACGTAAACAGTTAATCCCGATGACGAGGTGGACAGCTGTTTCGACCTTGAAGAGTTTTGTCAGCATCTAAACAAACGTCAGATTGTACTTCAGACATTTGTCAACTAGACCAGAGAATCACGGTCGCCAAAGTTGCAGGAAGCAATGTGAACTAATTTATTAAATAAATGCGAGTCTCCTTGTCTCAGATCCCAATTCGCTAATGATCACTGCAACCAAGTGTTTGTAAAAATCTCACTCACATCCGTCTGGAGCCGTGCTAGCAGCTTGCTTGCATCCAGGTCAGTCACAACACAGCTGATTGACTTTAGTCTACGAAACAAGGAAGTGCAAAACCTAAACAAATCGAAAAAGGAAACCAATCTTTGATTCAGAGAGATGATATGTTTGCTCTCCTGGATCGGGGTTATGTATTTATAGACGTATTACTGAAGATCTCTGAGCTACATCACACTTTCATAGTAATGCCTATTTGAATGGTGTTTATAGCAAGTTCTTTTTGTGTTACACTTATCGTGTGTGTAGTGGTCAGTTAACAACACTTCAAACGGTTATTACCGCCATTCTTGTATCGGTCAGGTTTTCGCGCTATATCACTATTATGAACGCTGTTACTAGAACTATACCTGAGATCTTTCGAGAATTCATAGTTTGTGGAAAATCTGTAGACAACTGGTAACTTTGTTTATTGTTAAAATCTCATACCTGTCACGTGAACCAATTACAAGTTTAATGAAGTTCAAACGAGACTAGATGTACGCAGCCAGCCGGGTTAGAAAACAATTCGTCGTGCATCAAATGTACAAACATGTTGGTCAATGCCACGATCACATCGTTAAACACAGCTATTTTTAGTGATTCATTCGAAGTTATGAATATTTTACGACAGGTTATAGGCTTTATTGGCAAACAAAATTACCGACTGCTTACAGGCTTTTCTGAAAACTCGATTCGAAAACTACTTTCTGGCTGACATTTTCCATGAAAACAACGTAAAAGCAAGGGATTATGGTGAAGGCCGTTGAAAGCGAAATGCCGTTCACTTTTCTGGTTAGATTTACGATTTCAGTTGATTTAACGGATTTATGGACGAGTTGTGTATACTCCCTGTAATGGAGATGAACCGCCCGCCGTCCCGATCACACCATTTTCTATGGAGCCAATGTATTGAGAGTTCGACACATCTAGCAGATGTGTGGTCCAAGTGGCCCCTGTGTTCGAGGTCCTGTAGAATAAATACATCTGTGCATGACCACGACTATGTAACACTCGTGGCGACCACTTTGTTCTCGACACAGTACAAGTTCACCTGGAACTCTTGGTTGTCTATGCACAACTTGGAGATGAGCAATGGAATATTGTTTTGTCACAAAAACCCCAACAGGAGGTTGATGAAGTAGCCCGTGTGTTGTAACCAATGCAGTAAACAAACTTGTATCGTGACTGTAAAAGGTATACACAGTCCAGCAGCAGTAGTGTATTGTTCTGAGAAGGCAGTTTTACGGTAAGAACAGAAGACAACAGCAAGTATTCACGACGGCATGGTGAAATAGTAGACTGCTCTGTAGGTCTAAGGAGTGTGGACTTGGATAAGAAATTTGGAGTCCAGACCAAAGGGCTTACCCAACGGACAGGCCTTCGAACCGAATTGGGCACGACACATCGCCCCAACTGCAATCAGATTAACTGGCTCGGCATTTCCAGTCGATTCGCCCGGACCCATCGTCCCAACGTTTTGGACACCGTGATCCATTATCGACATTTGGACGCTGACATACCTCTCTGTTACCGTTCCAGCACTTGAGAGACAATATTGGACTGAGAACCAGCATGTATCAATGGTTGCGAGTGAACTAGGTAAAAATACAATTTTTGCTTAATGAAGTGTCATCACGATAGTTTTTCGCCAACCGCTAAGCAATAAAAAGCTGCATTCATCAATTTCGCCCGAATATATAATCCACTACACATACATCATCAGAGCATTCCGGAGTGCTTATAGAGTTGTCATCGCCCAACCTAAGACAGTCCGTCGGTGCGTTTTGGCCACCGATGGATCGATTATGATCTGATCATGCAATCCTCATCTTTGTTTTCGCAATAAATTTGTTTGGTCTTTGCACCTCCCGTGGCCACATACCGATAGCAACTACTTTACCCACACAAAAGCTATTGCCCCTGACCGTGTGCATCAACCTTTTATCAACGTCCGGTTTAGGTCTAACCAGTTGTGTGAAGGCTGGCAGTAGTTTGTATTGCCACCTGTTAACAATTACATTGTACGATTTACGGTTTGTCTTATGACACGTTTTGATTACACCCCTGTATATGTATTGGTTTGCGAGAGTAATAAGACTCAGTAGAATCATGTGAGTAACTTTTGGATTACTAGTAATCAATTATACGATAATCTACCTCCAACTGTTATGCTAAAGACCATAAGAGTTGCTTATTGAATTCTGTGGCTTTTGACATTTTGTGGTCTCCTGTCGGTTTTTCAAGTATGAGTACAACGTGCCAGGTGGCAATTCCTCAACCGGCGGGGGTGGACCAGCTGGTGGAATTAGCACATCATACACTACCGGCTCAATAAATCATGCAACCTCCGGACCACTTGGATGCAGTGGTGGTATCGGTGTCGGAGGAAGTTCCGCAAGTCACGTTCGCCTGCGCAAACATAGTTCGGAACCACGTCTGCTCGATCCAGATGAGCCACATCGGACGCCTGCCGGTGCCAGTGTAAGTGCTGCTTTGATCGGACAGACTGGACCAGGATCCAATCTAGGACCCACAGGGGGAGCTGGTGGATCAGGTGTTGGTATCGCCGCGTCGACAATGTTTGCGCCTGGGCATCATCATTTTACCGGACCAACAAGCACTGCAAACTTGCCAAGTGGTGGAACACGTGGATTAGTGGAATATCTCATACAAATAGTTTTGAATACATTGGATGCTCATGTGCATGTGTGCCGTGAGCAGTTAGATGAAGAACCATTCGAACCGCCTTCCCCACCATTAAGACTGCGAGGTCAGTTCACTTAACCCTATCCTAAAGGTAAAACATGTTGACATTGAATTTTAAGGTAAAACACAGTTTCATCCTTTTCTACATTTCTCACTCTTGTCGATGACATGTTTGTTAATGATCTGTACCGGACTGACCATACAATTTAAGGAACACGTTGCGCATACCGTAATGGATAAACGGAGAAGTTATAATAAACTAATTATGTAATATATATCCAGCAAGTATGTGTCTCCCGAGATACACGGAAGTAATATTTTGTACACTCTGACCACACTATCTAAGGTTAAATGTCTGAAGCATTATTTCAAAGGGATTAATACTGAAGAAACTAAAAATCAAGAACGGTGGAGTGCAATAATACCTACACCTGTCTGACATCGTTGCCAACTGAAATCGCCTTTGAACGCTCCTCATAAGCCAGGTCTCAAGAAGCGATCTGATCACGTGCTTTGTAGTGTTAGATGCCGTCTACAATCTGTTGGCTTCTGTTATTAAACCTAACATTTTAGTTCCTCTATAACTATTTCGAAACAAGTTCATTCACATGAACACTTAGTTATAAACTGATCTCGTTTGTGTAAATCGTACTGCAGCTTTGTGGTTTTTTGTACTCAATGCGAGTCTGTGTAATTGCAATAGTCCTAGATAACCGTTTTAACTAATTGCTGTACACATTCATAACCCGTTTATTTCAATTATATTCACTGTATCGGTTAATGCGTTATCACATATCAATCAAGTGTAAACCATCTAGTTGATGTCAATGTTTAGTTCACTAAGATAGTGTGTTATGCATATGGCCTAACTCAAATCCGTTACCTTTTGATTGTAGCCCCGACTACGCATATATAGCATGTAGGCTTACTCGTCCATTGGTAGGCTGTTAGCCAGTTATAAATGCAATGAATCCATGGGGATAATCAGGCTCTCAGGTGAATTCAATCCAATATCTGTCAAAATTTTTTGCAGCTCTTTCCAGTCAACTAAATGGTATGCATCATCACCACCCCCACCAAGTTGTTCTTAAGAGTATCACGCACACACACACAACTTTAAAAGATATTCACCTTTGTCTACGTGTTAACTGGTACTATATATATATATAGTACATATGAAGTAGATATCAGTTACTGTGAGAAAATGTTCCTAACCACCTCACCTCATGCATGAACGCCACTTCCCCGTGGTAGTCATCATAGAAAGTACACCCAAATAGAGCATGCCTATGACTGTGCATGGATCGTATACCATTAGAGTAGTAACTGTACTAGTTTGTCTAGTTAATAAACTGAACAATCCCACCAATTCATTTGGATACATATGTGCATTCTGTTCAATTTTTTCATTTCCATGTGTCTATCATTTTACTCCCAACCCCAGTTTTCACTCCCAGATCTCCGTATTTATATGTGCGTAGAGTTTTTCTTGATTTATGAATCTATAATTACTTGTACCGACTTTTACGAAAACGGGTTAGTAACCATTGCATTCTAATCATTTTTTTAAGACGTTCGTATTCGTCTATCTCCAATGTTCAGGCACAACCGTCTCGTCGTTACCTCGTGGTGGACTATGACTGAATGAACACACGTACTGTTCTGTCTATGTGTATGGATACTATGGCAGAATATAAACACTTCCCTAATTGTTTGTTGAGAATAATATTTATGATTAATATGATTGATTATTGTTAGAAGGTGTCTTCGAGTAAGTCGGTGAACGGTTGAAGATAGCTTGTTTTATTCTCAAGGACTTGAAGATTACTCCAGACAATTCTGATTATCCTCTTGTGAAGAGAAGAAGCCGCTAAAAATGAGCAAAATTGTGATTTTACATAAAGGATTTGTTATTTAAAGTAGTTTGCGGCGGTATACAGTTTGTGTACACGAACAAACAAATGAGCTGTACTTGGAAAAAAAATGATCGACTTTTAGTCTGTACATACAAGCTACGTGATTAACTGGTTTGACTGGACGGTGATACAACTACAGACGGAAACGAACACATCTTGTATTTGGAAGTTTCTGATTTACTGAGTTGTTTTGGTCAACTTCAAATAATGGACACATTCTGTTGGATATCATGTTCAACTTATTGTAATCAACGATAACGAGTTAATTTCAAGTTGAACATCGTTAAACTTTGATCGAAGCTGTCACATTCAGATAGATTGTATAGCCAGCCTCTTCAGGAAGAAAACACTGGACTCGAGTTTCGCTCTCATTAAAGCTCGTCAGTAGTGCATATCATCGCCACTGCTGGGACTAGAATTCCGGCCACGCTTTCATAAGGCAACCACGTTGACCAGTGATCCATTGACCTTACATTAGCCACGACCGAATTATCATATGTAAACGCTCAACCACATTCGCTTGCGAATAATCGGTAATTCGTCCGATCGCTTCCAGCGGAGACATAATAACTATCCTGTTGACTCAAACCGATAACTTCGCTACTAGAATTTCTGAGGCATGTCGAAATCTCCGGTTTCAGCGGAACCTGCTTGAAGATAATTTAGATTACTGAGGGGCATTCGAACATTTGATTAGTTTCAAGTTGCTATGTCTACTTTCAAGGAGATCAAACAACCCGATCATTAATCACAAGCGAAAGTCGTCGGGCGTTCACATATGATAATTCACTCATGCCTAATGTGACGTCAATGGCGCGGTAGTTAACACGGTTGCCTCAAGAAAGCGTGGCCAGAGTTCTAATCCCGGCAGTGGCGAGGATATGCACTACTGACGAGCTCTAATGAAAGCGAAACTGGAGTCTAGTGGTTCCTTTCTAAAGGGATTGACTGGAAATTCTGTGGGAATGTGACAGCTGCGATCAACTATGAGCGATGTTCAACGTGATATTAACCAAATCCCCGATTAGTCACCGGTAACGAGTTAATATAACATTATGATACACATGTGAGAGCAAGTATCCCACAGCTTTTAAATCAGCTCGTGATACTGTTAAAATATTGCAATAAGGGAGCATGTTGACAAAGTAACAAGTAAGCAGATATGAATCTAAATTCCTATCCAACTACAGGTTTCCGTTTAACTAATTCAGTTTATATTATATCCCAATACTCTTTTCAACTTTTGTTGGCATTTAGATTATGTAATGGCCCTGAGTGAGTTAGCAAACATTGTCGGTTCATTTCATTCTACCCAATTTGCTAATACGTGATATTACTGGATGACATACTGTTGTATGACAGGCAGTTTCGGTGTGAGTGGTATGCTACTTATGCGTAGTGTGTTATCCACAGGCAGCATTTTGGAACAAAAGAGCAAGCTCCGAACGCCAGGA